>QNQO01010277.1:0-34031 GCA_003290165.1 Berberis thunbergii
TGAAAATAGTCATCCTCCTTGTTGTCGAGCTCAATTGTCGCTGCCACTCAACCGTCAACCCAATACCCAAGTTCCCCATCGTCCAAAGTCACAACCGCCACCAACTCAGACCTGCTTGTTTGGAGAAGGAAGCAGGGCTATGTGCACCCCTTTTACGTGGTTGTGTACACCCACATTATTCTTTCAAGATTTTACAATATTAGGTCCTGCAAATTTGCAAAGAGATCCCTGGTCCTGATTTATACAACTGTCCCAAACTTTCTATAGATGTGCAGAGTAGTCCGTGCAGCCAGCGACCTATGTGCACCTAGAATCAGTATAGGCACCCCAACTTTTAAAAAAAATAAAAAAAAGTGACTCACATTGTTCCCTATATCCATACCCTTCTTTTCCCATATACCAATACAATCCAACCACATCAGTACCCATATCCAGTGGTTTTTATAATACTTACAACTTTTTTATATCCTACACCACAATATACTTATGTCCCATCTTACCTACAACCTGAACCCGTTTCCCCTACACCACAACCACCACCCCAGTGCCCAGTGACAAACTTCTTACCACCTTCAATGTGATGCAGGTTGAAGCAGACACGAAGAAAATTTTTAGAGGATTCGAAGATCGGCTAATTGCCTACCTTGACTCATTTTCAATGATTGGAGAGGGAAAGAAAAGGCATGAGCAGAGAAGAGTTACCAGCGGATGAGAGTGATACAATGCAACATGACATAGGCCACACCTCGACCACCAACATCCAAGTTCTCATCTAGTCCCACTGTCACACGTACTGGACTTCCAAAAGGTGAGCCATTTGACGTGTGTGATTTCGTCCCTATGTTTTAGTCAAGAGTGTCGAGGTTTTCATAGATGTAAGGCAATGAGTGACGAAGTTTATAAATACATATTGGAAAAATTTTGTGCCACGAGCTTATGCGCGTGCGTTTGTTGTTCAATAGGTATTACTGTTCATTGAGTCAACTTGCAATTTTTCTTAGTTGGTGTTATCTATGGAAGTGTCTATCGTAGCAAGTTCAAGGTCATCTACTGCGTGTGCATTTCACATTGTGTTTTGGTGACTTTCGCTATCAAGCTCAAGGACGAGGTTCTTCAACTTGGGAGGGTGATGTAATTGGGTAGTTAGATAGTATTTATTTGTTAATTGGACTAGATATAATAAAACTCATATTAATTAGAGCATTAGCCAAGTTATGTTTAAGCTATTAGGCTTATCAATAAAGCAGAGGAATATAGATTGGGTGAGTTGATTGAATAAAATATTTAAGTTTTTATTTATCATTTATCTTAGGTTTATCATAGTTGTAGTTTTTGTTTAGTGTAGACTTCATCACAAACTGGGTTATTTGTGCGGTGATTTAGTGTAAATTGGGGGTACACCAATCCGAACTGGGTATTTGGTGGTTGTGTCTAGCGGTCACCGATTAATATGTGAAAAATCAACGAGTCACCAAAAAATCGGTGAGAAATCGGGATAGTCCTGTTGGGTGGTGGTAGTTGTTGCTCTATAATGTGTTTTGTTTTGGACATGATTACATAATTTGCTCTATAATATGACTTTTGTTGCTTATTAATCTTTGTCAAAATATGTTATTTGTTATAATTTGCATTAGTGAGGGTATAAAAACATATACTTTGAAAAAGTAGACGAAATTAATCCCCAATTAATCCGATTTAAGATAAATTGGTCTTGGACCGCAAAGGCTCCGTTATCTGCATTTACTACATAGATCACAAATAATGATAATAAACTAATAAACAATAAAATAAAGAATAAAATAATGTTGAAAACATATTTTTTTTCATTTTTTTTCCTCTTATCCTAATACTTTTGATTTACTTTTCATTTAGGACAAGCTATTGTATCGGCTGTGACGAGTGGAAGTAAACACTATTTCCTTGGTACTGATAGTGCTCCACACGAGAGACTGCAGAAAGAATGCTCTTGTTGCTGTGCAGGAATTTACAATGCCCCTGTGGCCCTGTCATTGTATGCCAAGGTATTTGAAGAGGTAAGCTTCTTCTTCTTTTTTCTGGTTTGATAAACTTCTAAATAGCGCTATTTGAATGCTCATTATAAAGAACTAATGTCAGTGTTTTGACCTATGTTTCAAACCCAATCCCAACTCCCGACAAGAGTAATATGCAAAAGGAAACACGTCAGTCAAACGTATACTAGTTATGTACTACACCAGAAATCAGCACCACTAACTCAAGTTAGTTTTTTACATTCTCATGCCCAATGCTAGTGAGCAGCAAATGAGCAAACTGATTAAATTTTTCTTATATCACAAGCTAGAGCTTGTGATATTGTTCGTAAGGTCTTATTCACAGTCGATTTCTATATTCACTACCTTATAGACTTTTCTATTTATTCCCTTCCTTGATTTTATCTAATCAACTTCCTTATAAACCCAACCAAAAAGATTCCAAATGTTATGAAACTTCTTCCTTTCTCATGCTAAAGTCTCTTCACGGTGAAGGGAAAAAAATTGCAGCAAAAAGTTCTCTTGACGACGGAAAAGAGAAAAAAAAAATTATATATATATATATATGTCCACATATAATTGTAGTTTGATTATAGATATGAATCTGTGATCACGGTGCAAGCCTTCGTCCATTTCAAAATCATTTTCTTGTCATTGCAAAGCTTTCGTTTAGAACTTTTTATGGGAAGAATTTTTTTTTCCTTCACCATGGAGACTTGAGAAAATTTGATAAGCTTTGGAGTATTGTTAGTTAGTTTTATTGTGGAAGTTGATTAGAGAAAATCAAGGAATGGAATAAGAGCTTACGAACAGCTAGTGATATCATTTCTCATTTAAGAGGATCCTTTTTAGAAAGTGTCTGATAAGTTTGATCCAAATTAAGAGAAGGGGTTTTTTTTGTTTGGCCCTCAATAGTCTTATATCTAATTGAGTTTAGTACTAATTTTAAAAATTAACGTAGTCTAACACTCAAATTGTGATAGTCAACGTACTTGACTTCCATTGACTTTATTAAAACCCAAAAATATCCTTCATTTAAAGGCACATGCCATTGAACTTTCTCACACTACATTTTTCGTGGATTTCAATTCTTCATGAGCTTGGCTACAACCGACTTAACGTCTTGCATCTACCACTTTGAGAAAATCACAAGATTCACCACTATCATTTGGCATCCCAGAAAAAACATTTTGATCCCTAAGAATGCATCTAGGAACCATCAGTGAAGATTCGTTCTGTCACTGTGGGTTTTGAAGATCTTGATCAAGGCTTCATACAAATTTGCCTCCATCAAACACCCAAAAAGAACAAGAAAAGATAGTGAGATTTCAAAGAACCAATAGAATCCCAAAGCAAAAAATTCCTCCAGAATCCAAATTTATAAAAGATCGAGACAAACCCACATCATAAATCAACCCAAGAAGCTGAAAAATCACAAAACTTTCAAAACAAAAATTCCAAAGAATTTAGTGAACTCGAGATTAAAAAACCAAACTTTACCTATTAAGCAAACACTACAAAAAAATTTAGATTGGAGATGACATCATGAGAGCTAAATCACCAATCACCATAACACAAACCCCAAACCACAAATAATTGGAAACACACCTTGGGTAAGTCATTTTCCACCTTTTTAAATATGATTTTGATATGGGTCCAGAGAGAGAACTCAAATCCGTCAACTTTGCTCCGGTCATCTGCGTGGCCATCAAGGTGACGACCCTAGGCTTGAAATTGGCTTGAATTCGCAACCCCATTCTCCACTTAGTGTGAGTTGGCAAATTTGACAAAGGTGTTGTGAAACTTGTGAAGAAGAAAAAAAGAGTGTAAGGTATTGTTGATCGATCAAGTATTATGCAAATGAATGTGGTGATGGTTCAATTTAGCATGATGGTGGTGGTTATAGGGAGATATTAGGAGAGACACAGACATAGTGGTATTCATTTGGGTGGGCCGTTGGTTTTGGAGATGATGCTGGAAGGTGTTTGGGAAGAGAAGTGAAGAAGATGAGATTTTTATTTTTAGTTTTTGAACCATGACATTATATCTCTCAAATACATGTCAATATATCCTGACCATTAGATGAATTTTAGAGATGCTTACCTAGCATGTGTTTTGCATGCGCCTTCTAAGTGAAGGATATTTTTGGGTTTTAAGAAAACTTTAACAGTCAATGGATGTTTATCATGTTGACTGTGACAATTTGAGTGCTAGACTGAATTAATTTTTAAAATGAATACTAACCTCAATTAGACATAAATTAATGATGGCCAAACTAAAGCAAATCCTTAATAGAAAGATGGGTTATAGTGTTATACTAGCTCAAGAGGAGTGTTCTAGTCTTTGAATACTACTTGATGCATTAGTTAGGAAAAACACCTTATGTCAGAAAAAGATGGGGAAAATAGATGAATAAATAGAGCAGTGTGGTTTCTTTTATATTTGTAATAACATCATATTCTTGTTTGATGAAATGGGTTATTTTCTTTTCTTAGGCAGGCGCTCTTGAAAAACTAGAGGCGTTTACAAGCTTTAATGGACCGGACTTTTATGGGCTTCCAAGAAATACATCAAAAATAAAATTGAGCAAGACCCCGTGGAAGGTGCCAGAGTCTTACACCTTCAAGTTTGGAGAGATCATTCCCATGTTTGCAGGTGAAACTCTTGCGTGGCACCCATCTCCAATCGTTTGATTGAGCTCTAGAGTTTTATTTTAGTTGTATCTTTTACATCCCATATTTTTAGTTTTCTTTTCTTTTCATTTAAGTTATTCCAGCTTCTTGATATACCAGAAATGGTCCAACCTAGATATTCTCGTGTACTGGGCATTTGTTGAAAAACTAATCAAACTCTACATTCTGGAAATTGTCAACATATATTGTTGGTTTTGATAGCCATAATATCATTCTTGTTAAAAAAGGTAATCTTTGGCAGTGAGCTCTGGACTTGTGATACCATCCGAACTTGCATATGATGGAATCAACTTACTTTGAAGAAATTGTTAACCATACATGTCATTCTTGTTAAAATCAACTTACTTAAAATTTGTACAGTGAATAAAAATTGTTGTGCAGTCCAAACTAATTATTTTTTATTTCCACTATTGTTTAGATCTAATGCAGTTTTTGGCCCTTTTAGAATTAATTCATTTTAGCGACACATGTACTTTCCCGGCAGATAGCCTATTATTCTTGTGCTATATTGGGAGTGCTTTTGGTATGGATATTAATGAAGACATATTTAAAGGCAACCTGGAGTGGCCTATAACTTTTTCCTTTCATGATTGTGCAAAATTTTCTTGCGGAGAAACAGTACTTTTTGGCCTTCACTTTGAAGGATGTTGCTACTTCCTAGTTTTCTTGTCAACAAGCCAAAAGGACGTGCTCAATTTTATTTATTTATTATTATTATTATTATTTGCATGCTCAAAATTAGTGTACGTGTTTAATGGGTTCATCTTATTCTTACCTATTTTGGATTTTCCTAAAACTCACGGTGACATTGATTTGATATGGTTGTGGGTGGTCGCTAGTCGCTATTTCAAGATGACACAATTTTTTTTCCTTGAAAAATGCCTTCCTTCATGGTCAGGCGGACCTATTCAGGGACCAGAGGGGCAGCTGCCCCCCTGAACTTTTTAAAAAAAAATTAAAATTTTTTTGGTTCATATTTAAAAAAAAAAAAAAAAATTGACTATTACAGCTACCCCTTCTTCGAGTGTCTCCTCACAGCCGCACAAAGAGCAACTAGGGCTTCCCCTTCTTTGTTCTCTCAAGTCTCTCACACAGCCACACAAAGCAGCGGCGCAGCTAGGGCTTCCCTTCTTCGAGTCTCTCCTCACACCGCTCTGGGCTGCTTCCCTTCTTGAAGTCACGGACTCACGGTTAGTCTTCTTTTATCTTCCTTTCATTTTTTTTAAAAAAATTTTGAATCATATAATGCATTGCATCCTGTAAACTTGATGTGCAAATCTCAAGAGTCAAGACCTTTCCAAAGTTGAACAACTTCTTAAGCTGTACAGCAAAGGAGTAACTTCTCACTAATATGGGTCTTTTTTGAGGTTTCAAACCAGTTCATGACTTCATTCGATGGTGCTTGAGCTGTGGTCCTGTGGAGGGTTTTGTTTGTGGACCACTATTCTTTATGGCAACTATTCTTCCATTGGATAAAATGCCTTTGTAGACTGTACCGTAGCCTCCTCGTCCTAGTATCCGGCTTTCATTGTAGTTGTTTGTTGCTGCTTTAAGTTCTTCCGAAGTAAAATTTTTAGTTGCCTTAAATAGAGCCCTCTTCTGAAGTGAGTTTTTGCTTCAAAAGTAGGCCCCCATTTTGGTTGAAGTATTTCTCTTTCAGTTTGATGAGCTTTCTTTTCTGAAAAAACCAGTATATCCAAGAAGTAACTACTACAAGAAACAAGGAACCTAACACAGTACCTGAAGAAATTAGAAGAGAAAAGATGTTGAGAATTGTCAATACCCATAACTTAAAAGAGTTCTATATCCATTATGAATTGATCAGTATTTAAATTGAGTGTGCATTAAATGTAAATAACTAAATAAACTACCTATGGTGATTTGAGTCACTGCTGTTGCTTGACTAGAAATAGTGCAACCAGATCCTCCTTTGTTTCGGTTTCTGCCATCACCAAATTGTCCCTTTGGACAAGAGCAAGTGTAACTCCCTGCTGGTGTATTTTGACAAATTCCTTCACAGGGTTTATCTCTGATTTGTCGGCACACTCATTAATATCTACACATCCGATTCAGCAAGGAATAAATCATTACTTAGGTCACAAAATAAAGAATGCTCATCTATATTATATTACACCACAAATCAGAAATATCAAACTGAACCAGTTCACATCTGCCAAAAGGCATAGCTGCAAGGGTTGAAGCTCCAATGACTGGGTATGATTTTGAAAAACTCGCAAGTGTCACATTTGCAATATCAACATCTTTTGGTATTACAATTTGACAACACCCAATTCCATCACAAGATTGGTTAGTAATGCTTTCAAGGTTTGTGCAGAATGACATGCAGCCGCTCTGAAATTCTTTGTCTGAGAAATCATAGATGTTGGCTATTGTGTCACAGCCAATGGTAGTAAACATGTTACGAATGTTTGAGAATCTGTATTCATACCTTTTGAGATTCATTAATAGTTTGATAAATTGCGAATACCATCGTGAGTGTAGCAATCAGTAGAAGAGGAGGGTCATAGGTGTCATTGCAGAACACATTGACTTTGCATCTTGGAAACAGTTTGTATCACTTCCAAGACCAAATGAGCAATTTGTGCTTGTTAACTGATTGTCTTGTTCATATTCCATACTCCATTGAACTTCTGCTTCCTGATAGCACAACACGCAAGTATTGTTCTTAAACATTGAAGTCTACAAGCTTCAAGAAGACTGAAATGATTATACTGCGAGTGCTGGACTGGATAGCACAAGAAAGGCTTTCAGGATATCAGATTTCATGGGACTCTTTGGGTAGATTTTCGGGCTTTGAAATTGGTTCTTAAAGTGGCAGTTCAATTTGAATGAAATGCTCGTATATCCTATGGTTTATTTACTCATCACATATTCATTGATTCTCACATTATCATTGTTAGTCTCACCCTGTTGCCACTGCTACAGTTGAAAGGGACTTTTCAGCTATGCATATTGTGAAGAGTCACCTAAGGATCGAATGGAAGAGATTGGCATGAATGATTGTTTGGTGGCATACATTGAAAGGGATGTTTTTGGATAGCATTGAAAATGAAGCCATCATGCAACAATTTCAGAACATGAGATTGCGTCGTGTAGATTTGTAAAAATGTGGTTAAATGATATAGTTAGAAAAGAATAGTAGGTGTTTTGAAGGGTCCTTATAGGACATTCCGATATAGATAATACTTTTTGTACGTATGAGTTGCATAGTTGCAATTTATAGATAATATTTTTGTAAATTGGTGAGGTGGAATTCCTCTCACCTCTCCCATCTTTGTAAGTAATACAATATCTTATCTTTATGACTTAACATAAGAAAGTAAATAGTAGTATTTAAATTTGTCACTTAATTTTTTTTTTTTTGGAAAAAAGGTTATTTTAGTAAATTATTATTATCAAACAAATATTACTTTGTCATTCGCCCCCCCTGAGTGAAATCCTGGGTCCGCCCCTGTCTACACCCTTCTCTTCAACTGTGCAAGGTCGCCACACTACAAACGCAAGATAGCATTCTAAGTGTCCGACGTTTTTTATTTTATTTCTATTTTATGAATCAGCTTCCTTTGATGCCACGAAAGCACCAAACTGTTTTCCCTTTCATCTTGAAATACTTTGACTACTTTTGTTTGAATGCAGTAACTTTCTTACACTGAATTGAACAAGATTACGACAGTGGTTAACGCGATGGCCTTCGTTTTGGAGGTACTCTCGCTGATGCTACGTTTATTCTTAGTTTTTATTCCATACCTGCACAATGTTTTTTGTCTAATGGTTAGTTACTAATTCAAGAATTTATGTATCTTAAAGTTGCACCAAAATTTGTTCTTTTAGCTTTAATCGAATAAATAGCTCTATCTCAGTTTGAAAATGGGTGGCATTGCAATTAATTGCACCTACTACAAACGCAATGTTCTGTGGTCTGTGCTTATGATTTAATTGATCACCAATTTGGACATTCTTTCCTTTTTTCTGTATAGTCTAATTATTATTTTTATTTCTTCTGTCAATTTTTTTATATAATGTTCTCAGATAATGTCTGTACTGTAGATATTGGGAAGATTTAATAGAGCTCCATCACTTCACATGCTAAAACTCCCCTATTTATGCCCGTTGGCACGCAAGGTTAGGGTTTTACTTAACTGTTGTTTCCTCTTTCTTGTGAACATATAAAATTTTGTGCCAATATCTTTTATACTCATTCCTCTAGTTGATTATGCATTCTATGCCACTACTCTGTTTTTTATATTCACACATGGTGTAGAGAAGAGGCACCCAAAACAAGTCATTGATAAAACTATTGACGGCTTTGTTGTTACTTTCTGATATTTTATCAATTTTACAGGTACAATAAAAGGTCAAAACAATGAATGAGCTAGAAGATATTGGTTGCCAAATAATACTTGGGAATACCTACCACTTAGCACTTCGTCCTACTTCTGAATTGATTGATGATCTTGGGGGTCTTCACAAATTTATGAATTGGCCTGGAGCATTACTTACAGACTCTGCTGGCTTTCAAATGGTTAGATTTACTCTTCCTCTCTATTGTTTTACTTCTTTTTCATAGCTACCTATAGCACAACAATACATTTTACATGTTTGTTGCATTATGGACTGTTAGTTGTTACTTCTAGCTTCGTAATATATGAAATACTTTCTCTTTTGTTGTTGCTGCTGCTGCAAGTTTTTTACTCTCATTCTTGGTTACATGGGATAAAATGTTTAGAGTTATGATGGGTGATTTTCTGCAAAACATGATATAATTATAATAATGAAAAATAAACTGGCATAGGAACAAACTCTTTTCAGGTCTGGTATACAGGACAATGCTAATCAGTAAAACTATTAGACTATAATTTGGACGAGGGCAGTTTGAAGAACTAGTAATCAGTCAACTGCACAAGGGAGAATAATCTTATAACATATAATCCATTTCTATATCACTACTCACAAAGCTACACCCTGATATCAAGCGCTGAGGAAAGCAATAAAGAAAATTGGGATATATATAGTTGTGCTTTTCCCAATCCTTTTGGTCTAAGATGCGACTTCTGATTATGTGCATTATGACTGAATATTGAATTCTAGGCTTTTCTCTCAAGATTGTCTGTGAGATGAAGTATTTTGTTAACTAGGATTGGTTTTTTAATTCCCAATCCCAAGGGGTTTAAGTAATGTCACACAAGGCTGATTACAAACATTACTAAACTAATCCTCTGATTCAACATGAACTAGATTGAAAATTGGTCTACACCATCTAATAGTAATTTCAAACTTGATGGTACCAGACTCATTGGATAAGTTAAGTAGAATCTAGAACAACTTATCCACTAGGACTCGTTTATGTTCACTATAATCACTACACATGTTTGTTACATGCTACCTTATACTTTAGATTCTAACTCAACTTGCAACTTAAATGTAGACGCTCTTAGGCGATGGCAACGAGGTAGATTTTGACCTCTCCTGTTCATACCCAAACTAAATTTATGAATCCCATATTGGCCCCGCCCCCAAAATATTTTTACAAGAGCACCCACCTCCGCATCCACCCTGCTATTGTACGGTCTCCTTGCCTTGCACCGAGAAGTTGAGCAAGCCCATTCTAGGGCTTCTCATTGGAACCTTAATAAGGCAAAGGTAGCATTCTGGATGAGGTTTTTTGTGCTTTTATAAAAGTCGAAGTTCCTTTTGTTTGGTTTATAAAAGTCGAAGCTCCTTTTGTTTGGTTTCTTGTCTGTTTGAACAGTGGTATATCCCATTTCCTTTGGTTTATAGATGTAGGACAAAATATCACTTTCTCAAAACAAGTTGGAATTTAGTCCAACATCACTATGTTACGTAGAACTCAACAACGATCTATAAATAAATTGAGTGTCTAAAGTTGAGTAAGCACCTTTGTGTATAATGCACTGCTGTGTATAAAATTCATTATTGGAGTAGTATACATATTTGAGGATCCACTGGAGGATACCGTATCCCTCGGACTCGCCTTGAAATCCGTGAATTGATCTCTATATCCGCCCCTAATGGGGCGGACGAGGATCCAAAAATCGGATATAATTGCGAACCATAGACATTTTTTGTAGACTTCCTACCATGCCACTTTCAAATGATATTAAGATTTCATAACCTAGAAGAATCCACCGTCCAACTTCATAACTCATAGTATTACGCCCGAATTTTGAAATGTGTATACTCGAATTTTGATAGATAACTTTATAACTCATAGTATTACGCCCGAATTTTGATTGATCTGTGCATACTCGAATTTCATCAAATACAAGAAATGTATATGGTATCACCACAATTTACCCCTGAGATATTGTTTATATGGTTGAAGAAGTTTGAAGCATTGATACTCGTTCAGTCTAACACCTTGAATTTATTATATCAAGGCTTGTTAGAAGATACATAATGACATGTCTAGCACTTTAAAATTTTCAAGATTTAAAGTTCCGAAGACTCCCGATTTCAAGAAGGAATTGTTGAACCAAAAGCAGACTCTCCTAACTGATCATAAAATCTTCAAAAACAAAAAAAGATAAATAAATAAATAATAAAAATAAAACAAGGTGCGTACGATACACACATAAAGTGAGCAAAATGATAAAAAGTCCCAAGTGTTGGATGTCAATACACACTCGTTACCATTCTCGTACGTACTTTGCATCCTCAATCTCGACCTTCAATGGTGGTCACATAGACCCTACTCGTCATAGATGCGTCCACCAAGAAGTTTACAAATAAAAAAATGGTGAAAAGTTGACAAAAACTTGAAAGCTTTGATTTTCTCCTTCATTTTAGCATCTCAGATTCATGACATATACTGTGTTAAGCTAAAGAAGTTAGTAGTTTGTGCTCGGGATTGAATTTTTCAAAAGCTTATTATGACACGCACTACTTTACAAATATGGAGATGATTCAATGATATGGAGATGTAAACTCAGTGTCTTCTTTTTTCTCTCTGAATTTTCCAAAAATGCAATTATCTATTTGTAAATAGAGCACCCATATATGTTATACTATAGAGTGTGTCTCAAACCCTTCAATACTATTGTAGACAGTGCCTTAGAGTCCTTCATATCAGTTTTGGAAAGTATTTTAGAATCTGAGTGAAGTCCTTCAATTGGCCAAAGTTATGTTTCAATTGATTGGGGCAATTGTGTAAAGCCAATTTATAGTTCTCCAACTGATTGACCCTTGGATTAAATTGATGGGTTTACGTTTCAATTGATTGTGATTCCAGTCTTAACAACCTGGACTTTTTGGAGCTTTATAGTCTATTGGTGATAGGAATCTTATACTGTTGTTACTTCTGTCAATGGCTGGGTATGGTATGCGATCAACTTATATTCACTAAATGATACTTTGTTCCCTTTGATGACTTGTCTTGATATGGCATGGGAATTTGTCATGAACCCAAACATGTTGTTTAACATGAAATGAGGCCTCTGTAAACATGGGTAGTTGCAAGTTTGTTATATCACTATGTAATGGTTTTAGGTCATCCATCATAGTGGTTATCAGTTCTGTTAAGATGGCTTTCTCTTTCTATTTCATCCCATCTTGTTAAAGTGTGTGCTTTCTGCATTGTTAAATGAATGTTTCTCTCTGCTTTTGCAGGTTTCGCTATTGCATTTAGCTGACATTACTGAAAAGGGTGTAACATTTCAGGTAATGTCTTTTTTTTAATTGTTGCTATGGCCAACAAGTCCAATTATATTTACAAAATTTTTCTTTTATTTATTTTTAACTTATTTATTGATGGTTTTCTTTACAACCTTCCTCCTTTGTTCTTGTTCTTGTTCTCATTCATAGAGAGAACTGATCATTCATTAAAGGAGAGCAGAAAAAAAAACTATTGATGTCTTACTTAGGTTTTTTGTTATTCTAGATTGGGAAGTATCTAGGGTCTATGGTTTTAGCGCTTAAAGGAGGGGAATACGTATTGAAGTATACAATTAGTAGGGTGTTAATCAGTTAAGTTGGTTCAAAATTGGACCAGCACCGAATTCAATCAAACCGAACTAGGGAATTCCGAACTAGGGAATTCAATCGAACCGAACTACGGATTTGGTTTTTGGTTTTCGGTTCGGTTTCGATTTTGGTTTTTTTCTTTTTTCTTTTTTTTTTCTTCTTCTTCTCCCCTAAATCACTCAAAACCCTAATTTGCAGTTTAGAATCCAACAACCCACCCTAGCAAGAGAAACCTAACAGAATGATAACTCTCAAATACGCTTAAAATCCAACTTTCATTACCCAAACTCCATTCAAACACAACAAAATCATAAATTATAACCAAACACCTAAGCCCCATCATGTTAAACTTATCAAACAAAGCCCAAAACCTAATTTCAGATCAGTTACTTGACCCAATCAACCAATTTATTGGGGGAGAACAAGTGGCGTGGCTAGCAAGCTACCTGCTGCATCTCGATGATGAGAGGAACCACTAGGATCAAGAACGTCGTTATGGTGATCCAAGTTGCCTTTCCAGTGTTCTTGAAAAGCTTTTTGGACACAAATGTTGCATCTAAGACTGCTTGCATGCCGTTGTGAACGATCAATGATTGGGTGTTTGTGCTCGAAACCCTAGCGAGGATTCCACCTTCGCCATCTCCTTCTCCTCCCTTCTGCTTGGACAAGACACTCCACCTTTCACAACACCATTAATTTCCTGACGGGCATTTTTAAAAAGAAGCAAAGAGAGTGAGAGAGGTTGTAAAGTGGAGACGAAAATAGCTTTCTATGAAGTTTGAACAAGAGAATGAAGAGATGAATAAGAGGTTTAACCAATGGCCTTGCTTGCTTCGACCCAATATTTTAAGGATGGACATGCAGGCTCGAATGAATTTCAAATGGTCTAGTACAGGTCCATATATATAACCAACATTCGATTCGTTCAGTGTTTTCGGGGGGATAAAAAAACCTGAAGCCGAACCGATTTGCATTCAGTTTCAGTTGTTTTCTCGGTTCAGGGTTTTTTCGGTTCGATTCAATTCAGTTTGGTCAGTTTTCGAGAACCACAACCGTAACAATAAGTGTTAATACTACTTTTGACACTTAAAACTATGCATTCAGACCATGTTAAAAAAATTTCCTAGTAATTGGGAACTCTTAAACCTCGAAATTATCTATTTGCTTTCACTTCCTTATTTTATATTCTACTCAACTCCTTAACATGTCATGTCATGGTCCAAAATCTTCTTTTAAGGGGTATTTTGTATTCATACAACATGCGAAATGCATTAATTAACCTTGTATTTTCTTAAAAGCTAGTGATAAAACTAAAAGCAATGGTAGAAATGTGATTTTATATTTTAGTTTTATTCGCAATATTTTATAAATGTCAAAACAACTAGTGGTGTATCTAGTTGGTTCTGGGAATACTAAGCCATTTGACTTAGTTAGGAATTTGATACAACAATGCATGCCCCACCGAGGTCTTGTTTTCTTATTATACTAGTATCCTATTTATTTGTACCATTCTCATTTTTATCTATTTTCATAGCATTTTCAACTGCAATAAAACAAAATTTGAAGCTTACCTAAAGACGACCTCCTTAAGCCATTTTTAAACCTTGGTCATGACATGATTTATACTGTTCTTTTGCACACTGCAGTCTTTTTACAGGTTATCAGTTGAATACATATAAACGTATGTCACATGTTTACCATTTTGCAAATTGAATTTTTCACTCCTTAAATTACATAAAACTCAATTTTCAGTATCCTTTTACTGTTCTTTTTTTTCTGTATTTAAACTACTTACAACAATTTAGTGATAAATCTAGGGTGCTGCAATGTAGAGAAAGTATCGAATTCCTTCTTTCAACCCCACCTTAATCTGTAGTTTGTTTATCCATCCAGTAAGCCAAAATCCAAATCACTTGGCCGTTTCATTAAATCGCATATCCATGAAAATATTCTTGCCATCACAGATCTTGCAATGTTGGGCTCTTTATTAGTTAGTAAAGGAAAGGCCCAGGCCCATTACTTCTGACCGTGCTTTCAGTGATATGGAAAGAGAAAAAGTCACGTTGGAAAACAGAGGTTAGACTATCTGTAGGATGATGAAAGATCATGGTATTAAAATTGGCTATATTTTGAACTTAATTAATTCAAGTCTGACATCTAATTCTGCTCTGGTGCTCTTAAATTAGTCTGGAAGCTTTGTTTCGTTATTTTTTGTAGTTGCAGCCTATCTTCCACCGAAAGCTTCTTCTGACTCATCCCATGAACTTCCATTGATTTTGAGTTATGGAACGGAATAGTATTTTGACATATTGGACTCTTAACAAATGTTTCATTGCCTTAATTTCAGTCACCAGTTGATGGAAAGCCAATGCCCTTGACGCCCAAGGAGTCCATACAAATCCAAGTAGGTAATTTGTGTTCTAACCTTCTGTGTTTTATGAGGGTGCAATCCGTATATTACTTTCTATTAGCTCCATATCTAGATCTTTATACCTCTGAATTTTTCATTTATGTTATATTCTGATGATTGTGTATCTCCAATAGAAACTGGAAATAGTTCATTTTTTGCGAAGCATATGTTAGAGCCTGTTTACATTGAAGGCTTATACTGAATACTGATGCTGAAAATAAACTATGAATGTTGAATACGAAAGTCTGGAAAAATTGTTTAATGGATTTCATTATAAGTATAAATAAAATTTGATTTAAAGTTTTAATATTTGATGATATCAAATATAGAAATATAAGACATAATTTGAAGGTTTAAAACACTTTCAGCTTTCAGTGTTTAGAAATAAGCAAGAAAATCTTCCATTTTGTCTAAACACTTAATTTGGCACTAAAGACTTGTTCAAATCAGACTTCAGACACATTATCAAACACAACTTAATTAGAAAGTCACTGAATTTTGCAGAATTAACATTAAGTGTTTATCAAACAGGCTCTTAGATTGTGTTACAGTACATTGTTTAAGTCAATTTTGGGTTCTTGACTCAGTATAGTGATTGTAAATCTCCTATAGAAATTAGAAATAGTTCTTTTTTTTCTTAAAGAAAAAATTAAAATTGATTTCCACAATTTGGCAAATGTGGAGCTTCAGTCATTGTTTAAACTGTCTTTCCTTGAACTGAATTTCATATTTCCTAAAAACTTGGAAATAAAAGTAATTATTTTAGCCTAGTAGCAATATGAATGTTCTTGACTTGATCCGCTTTTTTGCCCATGCCATCGTTAGAGTACAGTGAGTCAGCAAAGGCATGTGTGTTTGAGTGTGAGTTTACTTCATATGCAACTGGACCGGTTGACTAAAGATGTTTTTTTGGAACACTGGACATATAGCTTTCTATTGTTTCTCATGAATTTTGTAATTTGTTTCTGTTTAGAAGTCATGTTCATTTGTATGTTCTTCCAACTATTGCAGAATAGAATTGGAGCAGATATTATCATGGCCCTTGATGATGTTGTGAAAACTACCATTACTGGTCCAAGAATAGAGGAGGTTATGTATCGGACTCTTCGTTGGATAGACAGATGTATAGCTGGTAAATATATCTCGGCATACAAAGTTGTCACATTCATTCCTCGCTCAAGTAGTTCAAAACTGTATTTTCTCTGGGGGATTTATGATCACTTTTTGCCGTGTCAATTATATTCTTCCTTGATAGTGGGTTAATAGGGTCTGCCTTAAAATTATCTTTATAATATCCCTTGTTTGTGTTCTTCTAATCCCTTACCTGGTGATACGTTGTTGCTTGTACCATGGGGGATCATTGAGCATGATTAGGTTTTCGGTTGAGATGAATATGTTTTTTTTTTTACTCATAAACAATTGCACTGGTTTCTAACTAGTTATGGTTTGGAATCTTGATCTCATTCAGCTTATCCTTAGCTAATGGAACAAGAATTCTCATGATTCATGTATGCTGATGCATGGTTGTATACCTGTCTTGTGCCTCCAGCTTATTGGCAACAATGTTCAAAGTGTTGTTTTTGTTGGGATATATTGACTCGTGATTGTAGGATCAAATCGGGATAGGGATATTTCATCAAATTTTGTTATATAGTCAGATATATAAAAAATATTGATGATAAAGTCAATCGTTTTAGGCTACAAATTGCAACAATGAGGATATATCCGGATATTTTGAACCCTGTTTGGAAATGGGATAGATAGTTCCTCAGGCCTTTGCACTTTGTTAGGAAGCACGAACACAAACAGAGGTGGACACGGCTTCTACACATGTCGAACACTTCTTCAGACATATCAGGGTAATGAGACATTCTTGGGCCTAGATGGACATGTTTGGGACTTTTTTTTCTTCATCATGAATTATGCATATGGGATGCGAATTGTTCTTAAACTTGATTAATTGTTTGATTAACCTGGAAATTGTACATGTGAATTAATAACGCAAATGCACTAAAAAGTGGGATGTGTATGTTTGATGATACGTTTTCAATTTTGAAGCTTGATGCTTGAAATATTTCTTCAATAAATTCATGAATGAATGTCTTGATAAATGATTGACTGTTTTATTGTATCTTTTGGGGTATACTATTTTTTCAATGAGTTATGTTCTTTATACCAAAGTTATTTTAATGTTGTCTTCTCACACTACCCATGTCCTAGTTTTTAGAATTTGTCGTACTCACATGTTCGTATCCAAGATTCCTAGACCCCTTGTCAACATTCAAAAAATAAATTTTAATAAATAAATAAGGTCACCAAGCAGATGTGATCGTATGTAGGTGTATCCTCAAAAGTATTTTTGAAGCTTTGGGACATATTTGATTCGATGACCTGGAAAACTAATGGGCTGATGGTGGTGGAGAGGGAGGAGTGGCCAAAGTGGTTAACCCCTTATCCACTGTCATTTGATTAATTAACCTTTAATTAAAGTTCCCTTTTTCTAGCAAAAATATATTCATTTTTTACACAATTCAATATTTACAGGTTTTACCATGTTATTACACATTTTATAGTACAATAAAATAGAGCAAACCCGACATGATCACGATGTCTACACACATTGAAAAACTAAAGAAAAACGGAATCCATCAATCAAACACTAAACACCAATGTGAGTGATGATATGACACAACAGCTTAGAGCATATTTAGAATTAAGTCGAGAAGAAGCCACAATCAAAGTTATTCCAATTTTTCTACTATATTTATTTGAACAAAGATTAAGGTTCTCTCAAGGACATTGTCTCGTGGAAAATGCTTAAGAAGCTCCAACTTAACACAACATGAGCCTATATTTATTGGGAGTTCCTCTGAATTGGCCAAGAAAAATCCTGTCCAATAGGAAACTATACTTTTTTTCAAAACTCCGCTTTAGAAAGATCTAGAAATATCACAGACCGACGGCAGCCACTTAGCATTCACATCCATTTATGAGTCATACAAACCAAATATCACTAAGCTCCTAGTAGGAAGATGCTCTTGTATGAATGAGTAATCATCAATGGTAACACAGTTGTGTGATTGAAAGGTAATGATGCCTATGAAAAGTCGAAGCTGGTCTTTCTTTCCATAAATTAAATAAATTTGTCTGATACAATTCATTGATAAATTTTAAGAAAGGACAGTAGAATGGGATGGACAGCTAAATCAAACACCTAGAAATGATTCTTTGTGATACTAAAATTTTGATATATACCATAATTATTCTTGCTAGAAGCAAGCTAAAAATTAAATTCACTTGTAATAACCTGTTCTATAAGGTCTTTGTGTTCTAAAAATGAATCTATATCAAGCAAGTTATTAAAATTTAAGTTATAAAAAATCATTGTACTAACCACCATTTTGTAATTAACAGCAATTTGGAGTTGACACTTGCTAGTTTAAGAAAATCAAGTTCATCTCTACATATCCTTTAATGCATGTGCCTTTTGCCTTCTAGGCTGCGGAAAGAACCTTATAGCCAGTAACCTAGCTAGATTCTAATATGAGGACAATGCTAAAAACCAAGGGTTAAAGCTTTAGAGAAGTATGGACAGATTTCCTCAAGGAAATCAAAGTGAGTTGGCTCTGCAGGGTTCCATTCATACTTGGTTAACTAAATTGGAAGCAGGATATGCAAAATGATTCGGAGCTAAATGCGGAAAACAATAATTAAAAAAAAAAATACAAACAGAGGGCTTTTTTCCAATCCTTCCACCATATTAGGATTTCAGCCTCTCAAGAACAAATTCTCTACAGACTCCAACCTTTCTTATCTTACAAAGATTATAATACTCTTGAGAACAAACTCTCGAAGCTCCAACCTCTCAAGAACAAATATTGAGGCTCCAACTTTTGAAGAACAAACTCGTTTGAAGCTCCAACCTTTGCTATCTTACAAAACTGATCTTCGACAAACTTGTCCAACAAATAAATTTTCCTTGTCCTAATTAATTAAGGAATCCTTATCCAAATAGGAAATTTTCTTAATTAACCACTAAGCTACTAAAAGAAGATACTTCTATATTGTGGCTCTCCTTTTTAGGAATTTGAAGTCCCATTCAAGTTAAAATTGGAGTTTAGGGAACTCACGAGCCCCTTTTGGCTTATCGAACCATTTAGACTTTGACAGAATCTTGCCAACACACCTAGATTGACAATCCGTTCCTCCATTGTAATTCCTTATCTTCTTCAATCTCGAATCACAATCTTGTAATTTCAAGAGCTGCTTTGAGTCTAAATTGGTAGTGCATCAAGATCATACACCTCAAAAATCTCCCACAGATGGTGGAACCGTGCTTTGGTACGCAAAATGCATTTCGGAGCTAAATGCATAAAACAATAATAAAAGAAGAATAAGACAAGACAATCCAATTTTTTTTCCAATTCTACCACTATATTATTAGAACAAAGATTTTAACCTCTCAAGAACAAACTCTCTTGTGTCTCCAACCTTTGATATCTTACAAATGTTACAATACTCTTGAAAATTCAACATTTGCTATCTTACAAAGATTACAGTACTCTTGAAACAAACTCTTGAGGCTCCAACCTCTCAGGAACTAACTCTTTGAGGTGCCAACTTCTCAAAAACAAACTCTCTTGAATCTCCAACTTTTGCTATCTTATTAACTAACAAAGATTCTAATACTCAAGAACAAATTCTTCGAAAGCTTTTCCCTCGTGAATAAACTCTTGAGCTCTTTCTCAATGACTATTCCCTTGAGAACTATGATGAACAAGCTCCGAGTCTACATCTCTTAGTCTTACCTTGCTCTTTGATCCTTAATTCTTCAATTTTCTAGATGCCTTGAACCTATATACGAAGTCACTATATAGGCCAAACAAGTCCAAACCAAACAAAGAAAGCCTACTCCTAATAGAAAAGTATTTCCATATTACTTTCCTTGTCCCTCAAGGAGAACCATCTTGTTTTAACCAAACAAGAAAAGCCTACTTCTAATAGGAAAGTATTTTCATATTACTTTTCTTATCCCTCGAGGAGAACTTTATGTTTTTAAGCAAACAAGGAAAACATACCCCTAATAGGAAAGTGTTTCCATATTGCTTTTCTTACCCCTCAAGGAGAAACTTTTCATATTCCAGTGACAAAATTGATTTAGGAGATTTTCCTTATCTTAATTTAACAAAGAAACCTAATTCAAATTAGAAACTTTCCAACAAGAAAACTTTAATCCAACAAAGAAATTTTCCTTGTTATAATTAATTAAGGAATCCTTATCCAAATAGGAAACTTTTCTTAATTAACCACTAATCATGTATCATGAACAGCTCCGGGATGGGCATGTGGATTTGGAGAGGAATACATTTTGTAACCCAGGCCCTTTAGAAAGAAAAGAAATAGGAGAATTTTTTTAAGGGAAAACTCTCTCATGAAGAGTGTAATTCTTTGAAGTTGGACATATGGCATTGAGGGACATCTCACAAACCAATCCAGAACATTGCTTTTGACTTATTTGTGTATTATATGTTCAGCTATGATAGTTTACTTGTTTAATTGTTTTGCTTCTCTTCTTGCTATACTGTGTGCTTCTCACTCATTATAAATTTTTGGTGTGTCTTCAAAAAAAAAGGGCTGGGGAACTTTATTGCCAATTACAACGTAGAAGTGTTTCTCCTTGATCAAACGAGGTCCATCATATTGTAAGTGAAGATGCTCTGAATTCTGGTGGATCTGCTTAAACCTTGCTTTCCTCGAGAATAAATACATTAAAAATTAAAAATAAAGGTTCCCCTGTTCATGTGGATCAATATAGGTACTGAAAATTGAAATTTTGAAAACTTTCCAAAATTTTATTAGTGATCATTAATATTGCCATAGTTCAATCATAGAGTATATTTAGTGCTTGAATCTCATAAGACTGTTACGGGATGTTGCACGAATATTTGAGGTCTTACAGTTTCCTAATGTGTATATATGTTCTCAGATAAATTTTCCTATTATTGCACACCAAATTATGGATGTATTAGTGAGGTCATCTGTTGTAGGTTCTTCATTGTTTGCTTTTCCCACTTTATGCTCTAGATGTGTTTAGTTTATTGAATCTTTGCATTGATTTCTCGACAACAGCTCACAGTAGACCCCCATGAGCAGAACTTATTTGGGATCGTACAGGGAGGATTAGATCCTGTGCTCAGATGACTTTCAACTCAGTTTCTGTTTAATACACTTGTATTACATAAATCATCGTGAAGTACTGTTCTGAGTCCTATACTATTGTTCAAACTGCTAGCTCCTTATTAGCTTTCACCTCTTGTCGTTGTTTCCAGAGATATATGTGTGAGAGGCTTGGTTGATCGCAATTTGCCTGGGTATGTTGATACTACTCTGAATGATCTGCTAATTGAGGTTCAGATGTATGAGTGACAAGTGATCGCTATGATACTTGGGCCATATTCTAATTATGTGAAAGCTTTTTCTAGCCTTCAGAAAATTTGGTGTTGATTTTTATCTATCAACTGTCTCCTATCTATAACTTTGATGATTAGCTATGTAACAACAAGGAATGAGCTCTTTTCTTCAATCATTTCAGATTTTAGGTTGAAGTTATAATCGAAGACACTGACAGTTGATAATTTAAACCTATTGGCAGCGAACATGCTTGTTATCTCTCGAAGCTTTTTTGAATCAGAATATCAACATGTTTGTCACGGAATTACCCTGAATACATGACTTACAATTAGATTCGTGAAAATCGTTGTCTTGGGACAAACCATTTATTTCCAGAAAGGGGAAGAAAAGAGAATAATGCACATGTAGATGAACCTAGGAGATGTTTTACTACTTAATGCGAAACTGCCAACAAAGGGATAAAATGCCCACTTTGTTTTTGAAAAATCAAGGATAAACCTAGGAGATGCCGTCTTTGTAATCCCCATTCTCACACCAGAAAAGATAAATATCATTTGGAACTTTAGACACAAGAAAGGTAGCAAAAGAAACCCAAAGGATGGTTTCTTTGCTATCCAGAAAATAAAGATTTTGATATTTGTGTAATTCTGTGCTATAATTTGGTTGGATGTCTTTTGTACGATATATATAGACGCACACACATTGCAGACAGCTGTGCTTGCCATGCAACAAGGTTAAGTTCAGCACTAGGTTTTGCAACATTGTAGTTGAATATAGGAAGTGACTTGACTTGATTTACATTTGTGACAGCTATGCTATTGGTGGTCTTGCAGGCGGTGAAGACAAAGACTCATTTTGGTGTGTAGTTGCTCAGTGTACTGCTGCATTACCTGAAAATAAACCACGTTATGTTATGGTGCAGACTGTTATTTAATTATTTGAGTATTACCATTTTTAATAGAGTCCATCAAACTGAAGTTAATTGTCTTTTCTGTCTTTCTTTTTGCATCAGGGTGTTGGTTATCCACTTGATATTGTAGTTTGCAGTGCTTTAGGTGCTGACATGTACGACTGTGTTTATCCTACACGTATCGCTCGTTTTGGTACAGCTCTTGTTCCTGAGGTAGACATCTTAAACTTTCAGCAACAATTACTTTTCTGAACAGATGATTATATAATCTCTCGCTGAATCTCAATTCTCTCCCTTTAGTAGTTTGTAAAATCTATGGAGGAGTTTTGGTAGGTGAAGATTTTTGTGTTCTCGTGTTGAGTCTCTTGAATAGAACGATTTTAAGCTAGACTTCCATGATTTCCAAGATTAACATGTTGTATCAACTATCAAGTATCACCTGTTCATAATTCAACTTCTGTCATGGCTGACGGGCTCTTTATCGTGTTTATCGTATTCCCTAGACATATGAGAAATGGGTTTAAAGAGGTTGGGCATGGTAGGCACAGATCCCAAGTTCCCAACAATGAATTCGAACTCTAAACCTAATTGGAAACCAATGTCCTAACTATTACCTAATTACAATAATACTATAACTTATACTGCTAAAACACTAATATTGCTAAAAGACCCAATTACGTCAACCTCCCCAGGTTTAAGAAGTTTGTCTTCAAGCTTGATTTGAAGTCAAAGAAATTAGACGAGCACAAGCAACCTGTGACTGAAAATAAGGCGAAGTGCACAAACAAAATGTGACCTCTAACTTTGCCACAATACATACTTGCAAAAACAGATTAACCAACTCAGAAATAAATCAAGGTGACTCAAAAAATCGAAAGTTGTAAGAAACCTAAGAAGACGTGCATGAACTCGTACCACAAAAACGTCCCAACACGGATCGGTTGCGAAAAAATGGGAAAGAAGTCGCATAAGTCAATTGGCTCACAAGTCTGAAATCGAGTGCGCGTGACGGTGCCCTTAACTTTCTCAAAAAGTTGGATGGACTCGGACAAACAGTTCAGCCCAACCGTCTTTGTGTGCCTCTGTTCAAGTTAATCTTCCTCCCATATTTTGTTGTTGCGAAGCGTTCTAATCTCATCTTTGGTCTTATGATTCCATGTTTTTGCTTGTTCTAGTTTTTCTCTTAAATCTCTGTTGCGCTTCTAGGCAAGTTCATATGTTTTCAATTGTGCCTACGCTTTGCCGTTGGTGCATCTCTTCTGCCCTTGCTTCTCGTTTTTCTCAGCTATTCAAAATGTGTCAATCCGATATGCTAAGCTTGCAAAAGCTTTTCTCTATCTCAACCTGTATCACATTGGAAGGGGTTATGGGTTGTACATACTAGCAGCATGGGGTGGCTTGTATGACAAACTAGTTTTAGGTCATGGGTCAGTGGAGGAGGGGGTGGTGGTATGAGAAATGTAATGAGGTTGAGTGTAACAGAGGTTGAAAATAGTAAATTGGATTTAAGGATAATCTTTATAAAACACCATGGGATATTGGGTTATACTTGGGCTTGGATTATATTGGTATCGGTATGGGGACGGCGAATAGGATGGGTATGGATAAGAATTATAGAGGTATGGATATGGGTTATAGTATGGTTCACTTTTTTTTTTCTCATGGGTGGGGTGCTCTCATAGGAACTTGGGTGTAAATACTTGTTTGGACAAGAGACTTAAATAAAAGGGGGAGGTACTGAATTAAAAAAGGATAGGCACCTAAATAAAAATGGTTTTATTCTTCACACACCACTGTAACAAAAGAGAAAGGGGTGGGGCTGCGGCTTAGGCTGTGAACGGGAGGGGTGGTTGGCCTTGCGATGGTGGCTGTGAAGGGACTGATTCAAGGCTGCGAACAGACTGTCAGAGGAGCTGCAACGGCGCGGCGGTAAGGACGATGTCAGGGTGTGATCAAATGGTGATTTCCAACAAATCTGAGAGCCGCGGAGTTGGTGTTGGGCAGCTGGACTCCGATGATGGGGAGGGCAACGGTGGCGATAGGTTGGAAACGACACAATGGTGCTGGACCTTGACGGTGAATCTAACAAATTTTTTACTCACTTCTTGTTTCCTTCTCTTCCTCCAGATCCTGTTAAGTCGTCTCACACTAAAGGGTCGGCTACTGGCAACAAAGGAAAGGTTGTGGAAGAGGGCATGGGAGAAGTAGTGACTACAAAGGGTGGTGCTAGCGTAATTTCTCATCCGGGAGAGCTTCATCCAGATGCTCAGATTAGTCTGTTTACCCCGAACTTAGTAAAGATGAGTACTTAGGTCTGGCACCAGGAGGTTGATGTGGATAATGCTCCGAAAAAACATATAAGCAGGCGTCATAGCTGGCTGATGGATCACGCTCCAAAACCCGAGAAGAATACTCTAGAAGAGCATGTGGATAAGGGTTTAAATTATCTTATGCTGGAGATGTCTCACTTGAGTCAAGTGGTCCTTGTGGGGAAGAAAGTTGAGGTGGCTCGTGAGAGGGTGTACACCATGGAGCGTGTCTTCTCGCACATGCAGATGCTGCATTCTGTCGCGCTTTATGATATTTAGCTATTGATGAAGCAGGCTAAGGAGAGGAGGTTGGAACAGTCGATTGTTGTTGCTGAGGCTCAGAGGGTTCGTTTGAACGCCTTTGAGTCTAATTTATCAGAGGCGATGTCCGTAAGAGACAAATTACAACAGGATTTGGATTTGTCCTGCCATGATCTAGAGGTTGCACAGAAAGTTGTGGTTGAGGTGTGTTCTGAACTTGTGTCCCTTGCTGAGGAGAATGCCTTGAAGGAGGTTGATTGGCCTGTTCAAAAACAACAATTGGAGTCTGATGTGGAGTTCAATGCTCGAGTGGCGAGGAAGGTCGATGACCAGCTTGAATTAAAGAAACATGAGTTCAGTGTTGTAAAAAGTAGTTTGACCACAGAGAAATCTCAGGTTGATGCACTGATAGGCAAGTTGGAGTGTTGGAGGGTGAAGGCACGCAAGGAATAGCTTCTCTGAGAATAAGGCAAGTGCAAATTCCGCTGGGTTGTACATGGTAGATTGGAGTTGCTGGCGCTGAGGAAGGAGGAGCATCCGAAATGGGATTTTGATCACTATAAGAAGATGATGTATGTAGACTTATCTGTGGTTTTTGCATCATCAGGCGAAGAGGACAGTCCTGATCATGATGCTCAGATTGCGACGCGTAGGGACACAACTCCTACTCCCTCCTCCGTTAAGCTTAGCGATTTTGTTTATGTACCCTCTCCTGATAACGAGTAGACTTTATACACTTGTATCTCTTTTACTTTGACTGTTAATGAAAACAGATTTATCTTGAATGCGTTTTGTATCCGTTTTATATTTTTTTCCCTACTGCGTGCTTCTTGTTTCGCCTTGTCGTTTTACTTTGGCATAGGCTGGTTGGGACAGTAGAAAGTCGAGTGGCCTATCTATTGTTGAGAGTTTCACCATTTTGTGTTGTAAGTGACTTGGAGTCACTGTTGCTTAGTCACGTCCGGTAATAGGCATTCCGCAGATGGTTGAGAAGCAGGCTATGTTGCCCACTTCTGGCCCATTCTCAAGGTAAGCCCCTGGGGGCTCATTTTGTCTATTTGACTATCGGTTGCGGTTATTGGCATGAGTGAATTGTGAGAATCGAGCACATGCATTGAAATTAGAGCTTTTGTTTCGAGTCAGGTTTCGCAAGCTCGGGCTGACATTCCATGTAACACTCGTTCGCACGTTGGCGAGACAATTATGGGTCGGCATGAGCGTCCTTTGCTGGTAATAGAATGTCAGCCCGTGTGAGCGTGAAGATGTTACTTGAGTTGTGATTTATTTTTGGGTCGTTGTGTCAAAAGAGAGCGGCGGTTGCGAGGCGAGTCGTCTAGGGCTCCCACCTTCCATACCATCTATGTCCGAGCTTGATGGACTACAGGTTCGGGGAACGAGAATTTAGTGATCATGGTCTGTAGAAGAGCTATGATCCTGTGACGAGGCATCAATATTAGTTCATGACTGACTAGTTTCCCACCTTTCAAACCATTTACACCCGCGCGTGGCAGGCTACAAGTTTGAGATGAGGAGGTTTGGTGACCAAGCTGAAGAGCAGTGGTCCCATGGCAAACCGTTAGAATTAGTTCGGGACTAACTAGGCTCCCACCTTCCAAATCATCTACAACCATGCGCATCGATCTACAAATTTAGGAATATTCGGCAACCGTGGTTTGTAGAAGAGCAGTGGTCCCGTGGCGAGCCGTCAGAATCAGTTCGGAACTGACTAGGCTCCCACCTTCCAAACCATCTACACCCGCGCAGTGGGGGCTACAAGTCCGGGGTTGGTAATTCGGCAACCATAGTCTGTAAAAGAGCAATGGTCCCATGGCAAGTCGTCAGAATCAGTTCGGGACTAACTAAGCTCCCACCTTCCGTACCATCTACACCCGCGCAATGGGGGCTAAGTCCGGGATTGGTAATTCGGCGACCATTGTCTGTAAAAAAATGATGGTCTCGTGGCAAGCCGTTGGAATAAGTTTGAGACTGACTACGCTCCCACCTTCCAGACCATTTACACTCGCGCAGTGGGGGGCTACAAGTTCGAAGTTTGTAATTCGGTGACCATAGTCTGTAAAAGAGCAGTGGTCCGTGGCAAGCCATCTGAATCAGTTCGGGACTTACTAGGCTCCCACCTTCCAGACCATCTACAGTCGCGCAGTGGGGGCTACAAGTCTGGGTTTTGATCAGAAGATATCATTGTCAGTCGTCACCAGCTAGGCTTACTTGATCGGGTTCGGCGACCGTTGTTCGCGAAGGGGGCAATAGTCTCTGGTGAGTCGTTGTCATCAGGCGAGATAACACTGATTGGACTCTCACTTCCTAAACCATCGACATCCGCACTGGATAGACTAGGTGTCAGGGGTGAACCAAAAGCCGTCATCGTCAGCCAAACTGACTAAGCTTGCCTGGCAAGTAGGGCCTCCGCTAACTGCGAGCGTGTGAGTCTGTGTCCGAGATCAAAGTGCGTTGTGCGGAGTGTTATAAAGAGACAGGAGTACCTTGAATCACTTGGCGACCTACGGGTGTGATCCGCGTGTCATGAATGACTAGGGCTTCTAATGTTCATGTCAGGCATGTGGTAGAATATTTTTTGAATAGTAGGTCAAGCCCATGGGCCCATAGAGTGAGAGCTAGGGTTATCTGTACGCAGTATACTACGTGTGCGGCATAGATTGCATGGTAGCACATGTACGGCGTGGGTTGCGAGACGATTGAGTATCAGTTACTACCCCTCAATTAATAGGGTTGGATGAAGCCTCGTTTGGACGAACGTGAATCTGCACACTATCCTTGGGAACTATCTTCTCCTCATTTCCCATACGGTATTCAATGCCGACAGTTAATGCTGAAGCGCTTATTTGGTGAACCATTATGTCTATATAATGTTGTTTCCCCATCGTTGTTTGCACTATCATTTGCAGAGCATATCTTCTGTAATGTTTTTACTTGTAGAAAATGTTTTGGGTTTTCCAAAAGCTAAAGGAATCCATATCTCCTTGGTCGGAGTCTTCAAATGTTCTGACATTTGCACCGATGATTCACGATGAGAATCTTTTTTATGTGTGGTCACCTACTCTGGGTGAGCACCTAGTTTTTTTGTTGAGATCTTATAATTTTTTATCATTTTTTGGAGAAGAAGTACAGACTTTCTCTCAAGGGATGAGTTTGTTGTTTGTGTGTTGGTACCCCATCGCTGCTTTGGAGCCCTTAGTCTCAGAGATAACTAGTAGCCAACTCTGGAGCGATCGTCTCCATCACTTCTCGATTAACTTCGTTGACTCGCTTTGTGCTGGAATTTGGGATCTCGAGACAGGTGGAGTTGGACATGGTCTGTTGGATTGGGCCATTGACTTCTGGACGCCCTTCTCATTCCTTCTACGGGAGGGTGCACTCGACCTGTATCAATCTGATACTTGTCCCAAGTTCATTTAGTCGACCGGATTGAGCGTGTGAGTTGGTTGTATTTGTTCACGGGGCCCCCAATTGCCGATTTTGTACCACCTCAGACCATAGTTGGGGGTTGTGTCCGCATGGACCTTGGATTGGACGTGTTATTTCATCATTATCTTGCACATGCCAGCCCTTCGTCCCACAGTTGCTCGTAGATAACGTTCATCGGAAAGTTCCGAAAGCCTACTATGGGAACCTTATCTCTCTTCTGGAGTCGGACTGCTTAAGGTTGTTTTTATGTCACATCAGATTCAAATGTTCGTAGTATGTAGTCTTTTGTATCCGCCTCAGGGTGCCCATTGTTATATCTTTCCAATAATCAATGGATGTGTGTTTGCGTAATTATTTCTTTATTTCTTAAATGATTACAACTAAAACTCTATATTAACTATGAAAAGGAAAATAAACAACTAAAATAGACTAACTGTTAGCGAAGATAAGCCGACCCAACCCTGAAGTGAATTTGCATGGCTTTTGTTGGATCATTGATACTTTCAGTAGACTGTTGGGCTTCATTGATGTCATTGAGGCTGCTAAAGAGCAAACCTTGTGTGGGAGTTAATTTTTATGCCCACAGAATGTCGGGGAGTTGTGCTCCAGTCTGCATTGACCTCACTTTTCTGGTTGGTTGAAAAGTGGATTGTTTATATTTCGCTTGATTGTCCCCCGTTTATGAAATTAGTCATCGCTGTTGAGATCTCGTGCGAGTGGATTTGTGCATCTACATTCGCAGGATCTGATTCCATTTCAGGTTGCACTGTAGGATCCGGTTGGATTTGGGAACATTCTATTTGCTTTATCGCGGCATAATGACAGCCTCGTGCCATAGGCAGATCTCCACATATTGTTTCTTCAGAGTGGTTAGTAGTGTACTTAACGCACTGGTGAAGGGTGGAGACTACTGCCTCCATCTAGTGGAGACATGGTCTTCCCAAGATAAGGTTGTAGGTAGACGACGCGTCCATGAAATCCAGAAATAGGACCTTTATGAGTTGTGGCTCTCCTACCATTACTGCTAACCTTATCTTCACGATCGGGAAACATTTTTCTCTACTGAATCCGATCAACGGGTAGTCTGAGGTCGCCAGGTTCTCTTCCTTGAGGTCCATACTGTGGAACACATTGTAGAACAGGACATTGAGTGAGCTTCCTGTATCTGCCAGAGTTCTCTTAACCTTTCACCTCGCAATGGAGACCGATATGACAAAAGTGTCATCATGCGGCGCTCGATATCCTTCGATGTCCTTGTCCATAAAGGTTAAGGTGGGAATGGGGTTATGCACACTCGAGTAGTAAACGCGTCTATCCTCATCTGCGGGCGGAGTCGCATCTCTAGTAGAGTCCGCTTGCAGAACCTGTTTCACTGGTCTTCGTCCGGCCCGACTCCATAAAGAACATAAATTATGCTCGAAGTCTTCTTCTTTATTTCCTTGACCGGCTCCCCTCGGTCCCTGGGTCTTTCTGATCACTTCTTGGAGCTCAGAAATTCCTTTAGCTTGCCCCTGCCAATCCAGCACCGATCTCGTACCTTAGACTCTTGCAGTCGTTGGTGTCGTGACTGTTCTCCTTATGGTATGAGCAATACTTGTTGTCACGTTTGAGGAGTCCTTTGCGCTGTTTCGGGGGCCCACTTCAAATCTTCTCAGTTTTTTATGGAATTCAGGACGTCCGAATAGGCTAGAATTGAGGGGGTTACGGCTTGGATCCAATGTAGTTGGTGCTTTCTCTGGCCTGGCTCAGGCAGGGTCTGACATGTTGTCATTGCGCTTTCACTTGCTTCTTTCTTCATCCTCACGCTTCATTCCCTCCTTGTCCTTAGGAGCGGAGGGTTTATATCGCCTCTTATTTCCCTATTCACAATTCTCAACTCTTCTAAGGTGATGTACCTATGGGCGCTCTTGAGGAGTTCCGTCATATCCAACGGTGGTTCCAAGGTGAGGCACTCATGGAGTTTTCCCTCGTTCAGTCCCACGATAGAAGCCGTTACGACTGTATCGTCGCTGCAGCCATCAATGAGTGTTAGCTCGTCATTAAAGTGACATACTCTATGAGTGTCTCATTGGATCTCTGTTTGAGAGAGAATATGTAGTGTGGGATTTTTCGGAGGCACTGACTTCCTACAAAACGTGTTAGGAACTCCTTCGCCAGTGCCTTGAATGAGTCGATCGACTTCGGCGGGAGGCTGTGGAACCATGTTAATGTTGTATTTTTCAAATGGTGGGGAATGTTCTGCACATGACCGACTTGGATCCTTCTTTGAGTGCATTACGTTCTGGTAATGCGTAGGTGGTCGAACAGGTTGGTGGGTCCTATCGTAAAAGTCAAGCTTTGGATGCTTGAACTTCTTTGGAAGAGCCCCGTTCATGATACGATCCATGAACATGGAGTACAAAGACGATACAACACGATTGGGTCCTGCGCCTATCTTAGCGGAATGGGTTCTGAGGGTCGAGCCTTTTTGCCTGGATAGTCGGTTCCGCGTTAGCTGCGCCGCCTTCTCTGGTCTAATGGGAGCTAGCAGGGGCTCGACTTCTCCTGTGTTTGCTCTCTGTTTGTCTTCTAGAGATGGAGGTATGTATTGCTTATGATCTCCATTAGCGGGTGGAGGGTTATATTGTATGAAAGCCTCCACTATTTTGGCGATTTGTTGTATCTGAGACAACAAAAAATCCATCCTAGGGTTCGTCGTTCTCATGGCTGGTGCGGGGGGGGGGGGGGGGGGGGGTTGAGTATTTTGCCTGTGTGCCACTGACATCGTTGAGAGTGGTGGTATAGAGCCTGTCTGGGCATTTGACGTGTCCCATTGTTCTCCATCGGGTGGTCACCATTTCTTAGTATTTTGAGGAGAGATGATGCTAGTCAAATGCTAGAAACTTTGTCGTTCTCCACGGACGATGCCAAACTGATGCAGTCATTTTCAGCTCCCTACTTTGACTTTGACCTGCAAACCTACTGACCTACACAAGGAACACATGTGGGCCACGGACCACCCTTGTGGTGGCTGATAGTATTTCGATGCTAAAGTCAGACAGGGATCTGAGGAATGTATAATGATGTAAACAGGGAATTTGTAGTGTATCTTAGTTTACCAACCTCGTGTCTTATTTATAGTGTTGGAGTTCTGGTTTGACCAAGGCCATCGATGGCGTAGTTTAGAGAAGATAATCTGCGTATAAATCATTCTCTAATTAGGAGTCGTGCTGTGGAGGGAGGTTTTCCTGTTACCCTGTGTGCTCCTAGATACGAGGGAGGCAGTTCTCGTTTCAAGAGTATTCTATAGGTAGAAGTCTTCATATGTGATATGTACTCTGGAATATGCTTCCTAGTTGGAAGCAAAATTCGTTGTAATCGCCCGTCCGAAGCTGATCCTCGAGATACTTGCTTTAACAGGGCTTACGGGCATTGATGATATTTGTGAGACATGTGGGCCTAGCAGGCTGTAAGAATTCGGTCCGTTTGGCGGACCTGTATTGGGCGGGCTTAGAATCATATAGGCCAGATCAATGTTGAGCTGATGCTAGGCCTATATTCCTTAGATCATCATAACACCTGTAGGCGCAATGTTGGGACCGTTTTGATGTATCATCACTTAATATTACCAATTGCAACTGCCAATGTCGAGAATAACTTTTTCTGCTATGAAGATTGTCAAGAATCAATTACGAATCAGATGGGAGATCAATGGATGGTAAATAGTTCGATTACATATGTTGAGAAAAAAAAATTTAATGGTATCGATAATGAAGTGATTATGCAACATTCCTAACATGAGAGCCCGCAAAGCTACCAAAATCCAATATGCGTTGACATTGACTCTTTAAATATGTTCTCTTGTACTGCTTTTAAAACTTTGTTATTTATTTATTTATTTATGTTAAGAACTAAATCATCTATGATTTTTTTCCCCTTAGTCTGCAATCCTAACTCCACCCCAATTACAATCTTGCTATTTTTAGCTACCTATAATGGAAGACCCAGTTCAGACAGCTTACATCTATAGACAAATATTTATAGCGCAAATAGTATTTGTATGTTATACAAGCCTTAATCTGCAATGCAAGTTATTAGAATTATGTATTTTATTTTAATTTCGTTGTAATAAATTTATAATGCAAATAGTATTGTATTGTTATATTATTTATTTCAAATAATTATAACATTATTCTGATTGTTCTCCAACAATCTATAGACAAATATGGGACAATCAGTGAAGGTTTGTAAGCTTGTAAAGTCTCTTTATGAACTTAAACAAGCACTTAAACAATGGCATGAAAAGTTGATCATACAATGATATCATATGAATTTCAGATCAATGAATGTGATAAATGTGTTACATCAAACAATTGGCAATGGTTCGATTGTCATTGTATGCTTGTATGTTGATGACATGATCATCATGAGACCAAACTTCGATATCATAAACTCAACTAAGAAATTATTGAACTCGAGTTTTGATATGAAAGATATGGGTAAAACTGATGTAATTTTGGAAATAAGAATTCTAAGAAATAATGATGGCTACATACTTACCCAATCACATTATGTGGAAACAATTTTGTGTAAATTTGGTCATTTTGATAGCAATCCAACTAAAAACGCCAATGGCATGACAGCTCAACGGTTAGAGCTTGGCGGATGGTACCACTAGACCATGGGTTCAAACCCAGCTTGCGGCGATCTTTATCAGTTTATGGTGTGTTAACCAATCCTGGTCTTTAATGGGTTTCTGGGATCCTATAAAACCCTGCTTGCTTTTAAAAAAAAATCCGACTAAAACACCTTATGATCAAAGTTGCCATCTAAAAAGAATAAGGGAGAAAGTGTCTCTCAATTGGAATACTCGCGTATCATTGGGACTCTACAATACATTACAAATTGTACTAGACCGGATATTACTAAGTAAATAGATTGGCTAGATATACTATCAAACCATCCAATGACCATTGGTAGCTTTGGTCAGAGTATTGTGATACTTGAAATTCACAGTCAACTATGGATTACCTTATACAAAATATCCTCCAGTTTTGAAATGATATACGGATGCTAATTGGATATCTGGTAAAACGGCAAAATCCACAAGTGGATATGTATTTACACTTGAGGTGGCAGCAGTGTGTGGAAATCACAAAAACAAACGTATATAGCATTCCACAATGCATCTGAATTTATAGCCTTAGATCGGACTGCTAAAGAAGGCAGATTGGCTGAGAAATTTTTTAGAATATATTTCGTTATGCCCACTGTGACTGTTATATGTATTCACTGTGACTGTATGACAGCCATTATAATAATTACAATGGAAGTCTAAGCACATAAGGACGGGACATAACACTAGAAAACAATTGCTCAAAACTGGATCATTTCAATTGACCGTGTGAAGTCATTGGAGAATATTGCAGATCAACTTACAAAGGTATACCAAAAGAGCAAGTGTTAAAATTATTGAGGGGAATGGGCTTAAAGCCAATCCAATGAGGAGTATACCTGGCGGAAACCTAACCTAGCCAAATGAAATTTCAAGGCCTAGGTTCAAAAGGCAAACTAGTTAGATGAAGCTCAAAGAAATGTACGCAC
>QNQO01010278.1:0-141539 GCA_003290165.1 Berberis thunbergii
CAAGATCATGTGAAGTTAGAGTATTGCAGTACAACTGAACAAATTGCAGACATCTTTACCAAAACTTTGTCAACTGGCACGTTTGAATTGCTTAGAGCAATGCTTGGTATGAAGATTTTGGTTTGAAGGGGGGAGTTGGAGTATACAACAAAAATAAATGGTCTTTAATTTTTCTAAGTAATGATCTCTAAGTTTTTCTGTGGTTCACTGAACTAAATGGTTCGTTGAATTTATGTATCTAGAAAAATGAAAAGTCTTATGCATTGTATTTGATTAGTATCCATATCTATATAAAGGGGAGAGCTAGGCATTCCATAGCATGAGTGAAGTAAGTGTGAGTTCTCCTTAAAAGTTGTAGTTTTTTGCTTAAGAAGAATAAACATTGCATTTAAAAAAACAAAAATTCTTGTCTTGTTCCATCTAGGCTTTGTAAAGCCAACAGTACCAACTTCATTGAGCAATGAAGCTTTGCTATAATTTATGGTGGTATGAACCTTCATTTGCATGTATGTATGCTCCAGTCAGATGTCTTCCTGAATTACTGTCATTGCTACATGATGAACCTAGACTCTTTAACATTTTTACATTATAGCCCCTTCCTCGGTCCTAAAACAAACAAAAAAATGAAAGAAAGAAAAAAATGTAGAAAACTAACAAACAAACAAATAATAATGTTGATTATAAATATCTAAGGGATCGCATTCTTCCATGTGATTAGGATTTTGATCCTGCCAGAAACTCATGTTCGATTCCCGGCAGGTGCAAGCACTTTGGAAAAAAAAAATTATTAGGATTTTGATTGTATTCTTCTTATTGGTCAGGTAAGGCATGCGAGGAAATCCTTTGGAAGCCCAGAGGGAGACTATCTCAGATTGATGTATATCGGTCATCTGCTGAGTTCTTGGAGGAGCAAAATGGCAGGCAGTAAAGATAAGACTGCTGAAAGAAACCTGAGCAAATGGTGCAAGGAAAATTTCATCAATAGTCATTCCTTGAGGCATGCTCAAGACATTCACGGGTTAGTTCTAAAATTCTGCTTACCAAAGAATTTTAGGAAGATGTTTTCTCTTAGTTTAGTTGATCTTGACAATTCTTTTCATTGCATCTTGACAATTCTTCTTAGTTTAGACGAAACGCTTCAGTTTCGGAGATGCGTTCCTGCTTCCTTCTTCCTGAATGCTACTTTAAAACAACCTGACAGTTATTACAGGTTTGGATGTAACCGTTTCTTCATTGTTGAGAGTAACTTAACAATGGTTGAGAGTTTGGCTAACATAGAGTTGTTTTTTGTCACCCAGGGCACTGGCCAGCAGTCAGATGGTACATATGTTGGAGATGTTGGCTCAACATGGTCCCATCGCTTCTTCAACACCCCCCCCCCCCCCCCCCCCCCCCTCCTCCTCCTCCTCCTCCTCCTCCTCCTCCGAGCACAACATATTCATCCTTCTTTTCGGTCTTATTCAGGGGAAAACCAATGTCTACTGAAACTGGAACTTTCCTTGTGGAAATCATGCTTCCTCCCCTTTTAACCTTAGCAAGAATGTGAAACCTTTTGTCGAATTCGGACCATGGAACTTTCCATATCCTTTAACCTCCCAGTTCCACCACTGATCCATTCAAATGACATCTCAAGCAGATCGCTGACATAAAAATTCTTGCCTAAACATATATGGGTCAGAATCCCCGGTTTAGGTTCTTGTCTAAACAGATCGTGCTCAGAATCCCTGTTTCTCTCCCATATATAAACGCCAATGAAAATGAGTAAAGAATCTTGAATTTGTGTAAGTTACTATAACTGAACCTTGACCACAACATCTTTCAGAGAAGAGGTCTTTAGGTATTTTCATAACCATCTTTATTATGAGGTCTGTGATCTATTTTCATAGTATTGTTTCCTAAAGTTCTGTTTTGTTTGGCTTGAGCTTGAGTCGTGTTTATTGGATTTGGAGTATGTATTGGAGGAGGAGAAATGATGAAATCCTTTACTTTGGTCCTCACTTAACCTAGTTTGATGATTGTACCATCAATAAGATGATCTCCAACACTGGGTTCAGTTTGATTTTTCTATTTTCTTTGGTTACTGTAATGACTTTTTGGTCTTGGTTGGTTCTCCGAGAATTTGACAGCATTGCACACTAAGTGATCAATGGGGAAGTTTGCTGAACACTTATCATGTAATCTTCTGATTTCAGTTGGGTTGACCACCTTTACCCGACAAAATTTAAAATGGGGCAACTGTTCTGCGTTATGGATCTAAGAATATACAATGGTTTTAAAAGTTTGACAACACCAACGACTGGCTAGCCAGCGACACTAATACATTGCAGCAGCTCAGAATGGTTGGAAGGCATTTATGTTCTTCCTGTGCTTGTAGGCGCATTAAGGCAAATGTTTTTAAAAAATAAAATAACAAATAATAAATTCAGCGGGTGTTTATTCAGAGTCTTTCGCCTTAATTACAAGTGGTTTCCCACTTGTGTAAATGGCCAAATTACAGATGCCTCCTCTTTTTTTTCCCACTAATAATCGGTCAATTTACAAATGCTCCCTACTTGTGTTGCAAACAAATTAATCTGAAAATCGCTAAATTAATAAGAACTTCACTTATATTAATAAAATTTATGATCCCTTGGAATAAAAGAACAAAACCAAGAAAACGTTTATGTTGGACATGCTCCACAAATGTTTAACATAAACTAAAAAAATAACTTAAATCAAATGTAGTAATTATTTTTCAGTTTTCAATAAATGTTGAGAGCTACTCAAACAATGCAGTCTGCAGACTACTTCACTCGAGCAGCTTATTCACTCCGATGAGCCTCTAATTAATTTCCTTCCTCATCTATTGGGAATTGCATTGGATATTGAACACGCCATTTTGGTCTTAGTAAATAAAATCATGAACCAGTACAAAAAAGTCACATCAGCAACGGCAAAAAACCGTTGCTGATTGAGCTAAAACCGTAGCTAAAAGGAATCAGCGACGGCAAAACAATCGTCGCAATACCATAGCTAATTCATCCGTCGCTATTTGAATCAGCAACGGCAAACTTACCGTGGCCAATTCGCCATGGCATAAACCCGTCACTAATTTGAAAAGTGCGGTCGCTAAAGTTATTTAATATTTTTGGCTACAACTGTGGCAAAAAAAAAAACTAGTGAACGATATTTGTCGTCGCTAAGTTACAAATTCAAATGGTTATCAGCGACGGTATTGGCCGTGGCTAGTTAGCAACGGTAAGAAAGCCGGTCACTAAAGTGTAAACCCAAATGGACATTAGCGACGGTAATTGCCGTGGCTAGTTAGTGACGACTTTTTTGCCGTGGCTATTTAGCGACGGTTTTTCTAAATAGCGATTGTTTTTTTCCGTCGCTATTTAGCGACCTTTTTTTTGTCGTGGCTATTTAGCGACGGTTTTTTACCGTCGCTAACGCTATTTAGCAACGGATTTTTGCCGTCGCTAAATTGCATATCTAATTGACAAAACAGCCACGGTATTTGCCATGGCTATTTAGGGACAGCTTTGTTGCAAATCGTATTGACAAATAAAATTTACAAATTATAAATTACAAATGATTGTATTCTGAAAAATGATTGTCCATTTTTATAATGAAATTAGCTATTAATGATTGTCCATTCTGAAAATTAATATCAACTACCAGAACTAAACTTAATTGATCAAAATTATAACAAAAATTACACAGAATCTCTAGAATATCATACAAAATTACAAAAATCCATACAAAAATGACAAAAAAAAAAAAAAAATTCAATCTATAGAATATCTGAAATCTTGATATCCGAGATCTGAAATCTCCAAGATCGAGATCTCAGACATCCGAGATCTTAGATCTCCGAGATCAGAGGAAGGGAGGGAAGGGAGAGAGAGGCGGCAAGATCAATGTCGAGGGAGGCGGCCGGGATCGTTGTCAAAGAAGCGGCGGACTTCTTCTCTGTGGGTTTCTTCTTCTCGAGGTTGAGAGGAATATTTTTGTTGAGAAATTTTTTTTGTTTAAGTTGGTTTGTAGAGAAAATTTTAAATTTATATAGAGAAAGGTAATTGAAGGGATTGGTTGTGTTAGTTTCACGCGGATCGGTGACGTGGTTTGGTTTAGTGCGTTGGATTAAGCTAAATTTTTTTTGTGTTATTGGCGGTTGAGATGAGGTTTCACGCGGATCGGTGATGTTTTTCTAAAACAATTAGCGACGGTTTTTGCCGTAGCTAAATTCTTTAGTATATAATTTTTTTTAAAACCAATTAGCAATGGTTTACTGCCATCGGCTAATAAAAAAACTAAAATTTAGCCACGGTTCATCGCCATAGCTAAATTCTTTAGTGCATAATTTTTTTTTTCAAAAAAACAATTAGCGACGGTATTTTGCCGTCGCTAATATAAAAATAATGTTATTTTTTTTAAAAACAATTAGCGATGGTTGTTTGCTGTCGCTAATATAAAAAAAAAAATTTAAATCAATTAGCGATGGTCTTTTACCGTCGCTAATATAAACATAATGTTAATTTAAAAAAAATTAATTACGAATAGCAAATAATTCATATAAATTGGTATTTAAAAATAATTAAATGACATACTTACCGGGTACGCAACTTTTCTTCGGACATCTTTTTTTTTTCAGAACTTTTATGTCTTGAATCCGAGTAGCAAAGTTACGATCCCATAGAGCACCTGTTACTATATTGTGAACGAATCCTCCACAGCTCCCATGCCACAAAGAGCAACCACTGATAATACCAATGAACCCATGTGATGTATCTGTCCTTTTCCAAGAGCAACCACTGATAATACCAATGAGTGAATGACTCTGTTCAATAAATCTTCGACTTCGACCCTTCGTCTGTGTGTGAGAGGGAGAGATCATGATCTTTGACTTCGACCCATCGTCTGTAAGGTGGATCAAGATCTGAGATCTTCTTCAATCTGAGCATATCTTCTTCTTCGATCAGATCTGATCAAGATCATATCTTCTTCTTCGATCTTGATCAAGATCTTATCTTCTTCTTCGATCTTGATCATATCTTATCTTCTTCTTCGATCTTGATCATATCTTCTTCTTCGATCTTGATCGTGATCATATCTTGATCAAGATATGATCATATATTCTTCTTCGATCTGATTTTCTTCGATCTGATCTGATCTGATCTTTTTCGATCTGATCTGATCTCAGATCTGATCAAGATCATATCTTCTTCTTCGATTTTGATCAATATCATATCTTGATCAAGATCTGATCATATCTTCTTCTTCGATCTGATCTGATCAAGATCTGAGATCTGATCTGATCTGTTCTTCAGACATTTCTTCTGTAAACTAAAGAAGAGAATGCGATCAGGGAAAGAACCATTGGATGCGATCAGGGAGAAAACCATTGGATCAGGGAGACATTTCTTCTGTAAACTCTCACAACATATCAGATCGAAAGCTCTGGCTCTGGCTCGGACGGTTGGTTGTGATGGCGAGGAAGACGATGGGGACGACATCGACTGTTGGGCTGCGATGTCGTTGGGGTATGTGAGGATGGGTGAGTGGGTAAACGATCTGTGAATGGTTGACGAAGGAGATGATGATGATGGTCTGTGATTGGGTTTGTTGTTGCGATGAGGAAGGTGACGATGAGTTCGAGAGAAGGGTTTGTGTTGTGAACGATATGGTTGTGACGGTGAGGAAGGATCTGTGCGAGGAGAAGGGGTGACGGCTTGCAGCTATTTAATTTAAACTATTTAAACTGGGCCAGGCCGGTTACCCGACGGGCTTCAGAAATGGAAACCGAGGCCCGGACCAGAAACTTCGTGCCGGGCCAGGCCAGGCTTTTAAAAATGAAACTTTTATAATTAATTAAAATTGATCCGAACCAACCCGATCGGTCCGGTTGTCGTTTCGGTCCGGGTTTTCGGTCTTAAATGCCCACCCCTACTAAAGAGTATCACAAAAGCAAGAAAGAATTATTCTAAACAATTTATCAATTTCTTTACCTATTTAAATATTATATTAGGTACGGTTTTTTGCCGTAGCTAATAAAATATTCTTTGTAAGAGTTAGCGACTGCTATTTGTCGTCGCTACTTGTTTTTTATATATATTTTAAAATTAATTAGCTACGGTAGTTTGCGTCGCTAAATATTTTCTATATATATATATTTTTAATAAAATCTATTAGCTCCGGTAGAAACCATTAGCTATATATATGTTTTATATATATATATAATTTTAAAATCCATTAGCTACGGTAGAAACCATTAGCACTTTTGCTGTCGCTAAATGTTTTTATATAATTTTTTTTAAACAATTAGCTACGGTACGAAACCGTGGCTAATGAGTTTTATTTGTAAAACTTAGCGACGACACTTTTGATGTCGCTAAATATTTTTATATAATTAAAAAAAAAAACAATTAGCTACGGTAGGAAACCGTGGCTAATAAGTTTTATTTGTGCCGTCGCTAAATGTTTTTATATAAATTTAAAAAAATAATTAGCTATGGTAGGAAACCGTGGCTAATGAGTTTTATTTGTAAAACTTAGCGAAAGCTGCCGTAGCTAAATGTTTATATATATATATATATATATATATAAACCCATTAGCGACGGTATCCTATCGTAGCTAATGAGTTTTATTTGTAAAACTTAGCGACAACACTTTTGATGTCGCTAAATATTTTTATATAATTTAAAAAAAACAATTAGCTACGGTAGGAAACCGTGGCTAATAAGTTTTATTTGTGCCGTCGCTAAATGTTTTTATATAAATTAAAAAAAACAATTAGCTATGGTAGGAAACCGTGGCTAATTAATGAGTTTTATTTGTAAAACTTAGCGACGGCTGCCGTAGCTAAATGTTTATATATATATATATAAACCCATTAGCGACGGTATCCTACCGTAGCTAATGAGTTTTATTTGTAAAACTTAGCGACGGCCAAAATACCGTCTCTATTACAAGCTTTAGCGACGTTTTTATGCCGTCGCAAATTATTTAGCGACGGTTTTTTATACGTATGTGGTGAAACAGTATCAGAGACAGTAGCGATGGTTGGTTGTCGTCGCTAATCTTTTAATTTGTCGTAGCTAATGTTTTAATTAGCGACGGTATTAAAAACCGTCGCTAGTTTCCGTAGCTAGTAATGCATTTTTTTGTAGTGAACCATGTCATAATCACTGTATATTTCTCCCATCGGAACAAAATCAAACACCCCATTCCTATGAGTCTCATACTCAAATTGAAAGGGATTTTTTGTCAAATTGGTGTCTTCATTCTTCAACTGACAATGACTTTCACTTGCATACGGCTCCGTATCATGGAAAATGTATCAGTAATAACTTTCAGATTATCCACATTTCCTCCATAACTATTTGTTGGTAGAGCTCCAAAATTCTGATTTGGTAATAGCCACTCTGCAAATAAAATTTTTGGTAACGTATTCTTATTTGTTTTATTAATTTCAAATGAAGAGCTTTCTTTGTGCTCTATTGACTCTGATGATCCAAAGCTTGAAGTTTCATTGTTAGTCTCCTTAGAATCGGATGTAGAGTCTATGCTTTGAGAATGTGATTCAACCTTTTTCAAATAAGAATTCCAATGATTCTTTATCTCATTGTCTGTCCTTCAAGGCAATTGTTGGGCTATTAGAGACCACCTGATCAAATTGTTAATCAGTTCCATTAGCATCTTAAGATATAATATTAGACAATTAATCTATCTTATTTCTTTTGTAAATGACTTTTGCTTACTTGTTTCCTACTGAGCGATGGAGGTCTAAGATGGTCTCTTCTTCTTGTGATGTAAATGGTCACAAGTAATTAATCCACCTTAATCTACAACTTTTTCCATTCCGCTGCAGACCTGTAGTTGATTTAAAAAATAAATAATGAGGAAAATACTCAAATAATGAAAATACCAACTTTCGTGAGATCACGCAGAGCATTACTTCAGCTATGGCCCAATGTTAATCTAATGGGAAGAAAGTCATCATGACTTTCTTAAAATTTCATGATAAATTATTTTCTAGCAAACCAGAAGATGAGCACTTATATATATTATAAAGAATGAAAAAAAATAAAACATTTTTCTTGTAACTTTCATTGACGAGAGTGTTTTCAAATAATGGCTTGCCCCAATTTCTTTAAAAAAATTTGTTTATCTTAGGTGAATTACAAAACCTTAAGAAACTGATGCAGGAGGATCCGAGTCAAATGATGCTAAGCTGTCAGATAGCACGTTATTAACATTAAGATATGTTGAATTAGCAGATCAGCGCAAGGATGACAGAAAATCATAATTCTATTTCTAATTTGGCAGTTTTTAGGTGTGTTTTAGTATTTGGCCATAACTTTGGCTACAAGTATCAGAATCGCGCAAACAATCCCAATTCGGAAAGCAATTTTCAACGCGCACGTTGTGGTCAACGAGCTATGTTGATTCTAAACCCAATTTGGGCCAGATTTCTGGCAATTTATTTCTTTTATAGTTTTCTTTACATCACGATAATCACTATTTGTTTTAGTATTTTTTTTAATTAAACCTCCAGTGGGGAGGGGCAACTATGGGATGCCAGACATTTATTACTCATCGTAAAAAACGAATTACAGTCAAAACGGGGGTACATTACAACTTTACCCGATTAAAATCAAAAACATAACAAAGCATGGACCAAAAATGCTACCACCAAAAACAAAAATTGTCTACCTAGCCTTGAAACTAAATACCCAACAAGAAAGAGCACTACTCCGCTCAATGCACATTCCGACACCGAGCAATAGCAAATACCAGTTAAGGAAATGTACTTGCTTTGAATCCAAGACCTGCGGAAGCAGCGAAATGCCATCTAGATTGCATAAATTCATAGAATATAACTGCAAGGCCAAGTCAGGACAGCAGGTACTCTGCAGTGAAACAGAGCGCACTCTGTTTTGCAACCAGCAGCAAGCTCGCAGCAGTTCGACCCTCGCAGCAGCAGCAGTGCGTCCCTCACAGACCAGCAGTTCGTCCCTCGCACCAGCAATTCGTCCCGCGCATCTGTGCTTCCCTCGTAGTAGCAGCAGAAATTCCGTTGCAGCAACAGCAGTGTGTACCACGCAACATCATCCCTAGCAGCAACAACATAGCGTCTCTCGCAGAAAGCAGCAACAAACCTGAATCATCTACTCATCCCCGTGGCGTATATACGTCGTATGTTAGCGGTCAAGCATAACCAAACCTGCCACTCGCTTGGAAGATCATGCGCAAACCTCGTTGCGCTCTATCTGCTAACGCATCCGCCACCCGCGTTGGCCTCTCTATAGATGTGTGTGCAAACGAAATTCATTAACACCGCTAACCTCTTAATTTCTTTCAAAGTATTCTCCAAATGCCAAGGAATTTTAAAAGTGTCCTGAAGCCAGCCACAGACAAGTGTCGAATCCGTCTGAACAACCACCTTTGGAAAACCCAAAGAGAGACAAAAGCGGAGACCCTCAGCTAGAGCCAAAATTTTCGCTTTATTATTGGAGCATGCACCAAAAAACATTTGCTTGGCCCCAACACAAAGACCCCTAGAGTTTCTAATGATCACTCCTCCGGATGCCGCATTCATATTCGAGGATCCATCCACATTTAAAACAACAAAATCTTCCGGAGGGGGGTGCCAAAAGACAACTCGAACAAACTTTCTCAAAACTAGGAACTCTTGTAACCCCAAAGCCCGTAATGGTGCCTTGTTACCGCTACCTTGTTTAGGACTTATAAAGGTATTAGCCAATTGCAGATTACGCCAAATGTTCAAAATCACAAAGGCAGGATTTGGTGAAGCATTTTCATAGACACACTTACATCTCTGTTTCCAAATTTCCCATAAAATGAACATGGGAGTAAGAAGGAATAGCATACCTGTTTGAGAGTTCTGTTTGGCTCTCTTGAACCAAATTACGAGCACCGTAGATACTTCTGTTGGATGTCATATATGCACTTCAAAAATCCGTTCAAAGTGACTCCACACCTGTTTCGCCAATTCTCCGTCCAAAAAGAGATGATTTAAAGAGTCGACCTTTGGTGATTTGCAACAATGGCATCTAGAGGCAAGATTCAAACCGCATCTATATAACTCCCCATCCACTGGCACCCCTCTACGGAGTAACTTCCAAACAAAAACTGAAATTCGGGAAGGAATAATGTCGTGCCAAATCTTCTTAAATAGGACGTTAACCTGTCCATGTCTCCGTAACAATTCATAGGTCGACTGAATGGTAAATAACCAATTTGGATTTGGTATCCGTAAACACTCGTCATCACCATCGTCTTCAACCCATAGTCTATCAGCAAAAAGACTACGTGCCAAACTTCTGAGATCTAGATTAACAAATTCAAAATTTGTTGAAATTACCTTGCTAACTGAGGGCCAATAATCTAGACTAACCAAAGTCGCAGACCTCCTGAAAGGAGCTACCGTGTTCCAGTTTTCCTCAAAGAAGCTAATATTGCCCAAGCCAATACGCCAAAGCGAATTACGCAAAATAAAAGCCTTATCATTCATGAGCTCCTTAAAAAAAGGTGATGACCCACCCTTCACAATCTGGCTATTCAACGCAACTCCATAAAGAGTCTGACTCATTACTTCAGACGCTTTATGGGCTACTTTTATTCGTTTTAGTAATTTATTCCTTGTGAATTGTCTGTTGAACTAGCCCGCAGGATAATCACTATTCTGCCCAGCATCAGAAACAAAAAGGAAAAAATAAAAAGACAAATCTTGGGCAGTGCCCCCTACATATGGTGGTGCAAGGCATGTGTTCCCCCGTACTATGTTGAAATGTGAACTGTTCTCAACAGCAGAACAACTAGCAATTTAGAGAGATTTTTTAAAATAGAATTTCAATGCATGAAGTATATATAAAATAATTTACCAGCCTTAATAGGAATAGAGCTCCAGCAGCTATGGCCATAATTTAAGATGTAATCGCTGAGCTTTTGGTCTTCTTCTGATGACCACAACCCCTTCCTGTGTTTCTGCTTGGGTTTCTCGCATGATTTGCACCCCATTCATTACACAATGTAGTTTTCTCAAAGCAAATAGTCACACGTTTGCTGAAATCAATAGGTTATAGCGAATACAAAGACCCATTTAAAGGAGGATTAGTTGATCTTTTGGAATTTTTTTATTATCATATATTGATGAAGCTTGTCATCATAACATAACATAACATGCACAAATTTTATAATGAAGTCAGAAAGCAGACATGATGAAGAAAAATATTAGAGAAATGGGCCGGGGAAATATCATAAACTTTATTGAAATGTTTAAAATAAGCAAGAGTTGATAAAAAAAAAAAAAAAAAAAAAAAACATGATTGTAAACATGGTCGATATTTTGTGTTAAGACGGGACGATATTTTATTTTGAAAGAAATACCATTAACGTGAATGATTTCTTGTAATTAATTGATAGAAACAAAAATCTTCTGGATTGGTTTATTGGAAAAAGGCTTTCTATGTAATTACTACGCATCTTGGCTTTGATCACGGAAATACATTTCCTAGCTATTCTCTTGAGTTTTTTTCTCTTCTAGTCCTCACCCTTCAAATCATGAAAATACGTTATCAAGTCCGAAGTTTTTTGTTATCGCTAGAAAACATTGTTTAGTCTCTAAAATTTCGTTCTGACCAGGGTAACCACTCCACTCCTTGAAATTGTAGTCTAGTTTGATGTTGAGATTTCCTAGCAATTGTAATTTGTAACTTGAATTCTTTCTCTATTTTTGGTTGTTAGGCTATGGTGTGAAATTAATTACTGAATCAACGAGGGTATTGAAAATTTCAAAGTAAGATAGATAAAGGAGATGAAATTTAAGACCAATTTTCAATTTCGTGTTGCTAGGCTCTTACCCAAGTTCACATTAATTTCTTCTTCTATTTTTTGAGACATAAATGTATGTGACGTGAAATTGCTTGACTGACACAACCAGAGGAATTCAATGTAGGCAGTAAAATGCGACAAAAAATAAGAGAGTAGGTGAAAGAAAGATAGTAATTCTCTAGGAGCTAGAGCATGTAAAATTGCTTGCATAAATGTAGCACGCGCGCCAAATGAAATAAGTAAAGCAAAGCTTAACACCCTTTGTTATTGCACAAGTTGGACTTGCTTGCTTTTGGACGTGCCAAATGTATTATTATATTACTGCCCAATTCATATTTTACTATCAATACCCAAATATTATTATTATAATAATAGGATTATGACGCCAGCTTTTATGATTGCTTTGAAAGTTGTTTTCCTACATTTTCTAATTGTTTCAACCACTACGTGGCATTCTTTGTTGGGCTACTGATCGATATGTTCATGTTTGTTGGAACGCTCGCATTCACCTCTTTGCCTACTCAATAAAACTTTTATTGTTTGGCCTTGGAAAAAAAGGGAATCACTTGGAGTCATCAACATACGTTTATTTCTAGTGTTATATCTGAGTATTTAGCATGTAACAGTGTTTCTAGTTAGCCTCATTCCATATTCCTTTGCTGACATGGTCTTTAGACTTGTTTGAAGCAATGTTTTTGGCTAAATATACCATATAAATGAAAGCAAGTCTTTATGGAGTGACTTTAGCACTGATATCATCCTCGTTAACTTTTTATTTATTTATCTTTGGCCTTCATGCGTCCATCAAGATTGGGAATTGGGAGCATTCACTCATTAATCAATCATTTTTGTTCCTTCCTCAAAATTAATAATTGAAGCCAGGGAATCAAGGTCATCTTATTCATCAAATAAATATGAATCATAACATGAGTTAAAGATCAAACATTCTAAAAATATTTCATTTTAAAATAAGTGATAGAATATAACATTGTCGGCGTATTCGCTGTTCAATCTTTATAAACTATCAATCTAACCAACCTAACATTATCACTATGTCAACCATATCTACTATCTGTCCGTCTGCATTGCACAAAATAATTGATCTGAAACTAATTATTTTTCATTTTATAATTATTTTTTATATTCCACATGTTTACAATTGAATGGACTGTTTAAATTTTTCATTTAGAATTCCCAACAAAGATTAACTAAATTCATGAGAAATCATTTTCTAGGGTATGTACATGAGGAAGCTCCAATCTTTGAGATTCGAAAAAATATGTAGGTATCTCAAATGTAATATCTTGATGATATGTGGGGAATAATATAACATGAAGCTAATGAGGAAATGACAAATGTAGGATTTAGGCAACGATTAATTTATCTTTGACTTGGCAAGCTATACCTAAATATATGTATTTTATGTTTTATTTGTTAAGCATGTTAAGTACATGATACACACACACACACACACAAAGGCCAAAAAAATTAGTCAAAAGAATTGTCCATTTGTTATCCTAAATTTGCATACTATATTAAGTAAGTCTAGTCACACTACAAAAAAAATTGACATCAGCGACGGCTAAAATCCGTCGCCAATTGACCCAAAACCGAAACTAAATCGAAACAGCGACGGCACACCAACCGTCGTCAGCCCGTAGCAACTATAATCGTCGCTATTTGAATTAGCGACGGCAGAATAGCCGTAGCTAATTGGCGACCGCTATACACCGTCGCTAATTTGAAAAGATCCGTCGCTAATTTCCAAATTCAAATTCATATTAGCGACGGCTAGACTGCCGTGGCTAGTTAGTGACGGCTTCCTGCCGTCGCTAAGTCCCAAATAGAAATGTTGGTTAGCGACGGCTAGACTGCCGTGGCTAGTTAGTGACGACTTCCTACCATCGCTAAGTCCCAAATAGAAATGCTGGTTAGCGACTGCTAGACTGCCGTGGCTAGTTAGTGACGGTTTTGTGTCGTCGCTAAGTCCCAAATAGAAATGCTAATCAGCGTCGGCTAGACTGTCGTGGCTAACAAAATAAAATTGAAAAATGATTTTTTTTCTAATTAAATTATATTAATTTTAAAATTTGGCATATAATTTTTTTTATAATTAAATTATATTAATTTTAAACCTGAAAAAAATTAAATTAATTTTCATATACTCAATAAATTGTCCATCACAAAAAAATACAATCCCAAATACTGTCAACCTCAAATTGAGATATAACTCACTTAAAACAATAACTTATAATAACTACATAAAACATCATTGTGATCGTATATGGGACATAAAACAAATATTTTACATACAGTAATTACACACAGTAATTGTTTTAAGATCTGCATCAGCTTGGTCTTCAGATGTGGCTATTATCAGTTCACCAACATCACCAGAACTGCATTAAAATCACAATTTGTACAATCATCAGAGTAAATAAATAATGTCAGCCTAAATGCTTTGTTATGTATTTATTAAAAAATAATAATAATAATAATAAATACAATAATTTGTATGTCTATGTGACAACTTCTAGTCACACACACAACGTAAAGTAGTGGTACCATGCACATGCACCATTAGAAAAAAAAATTCAGGAGTAAGAGCTTTAAAAGTTGCATGAATTGGTGAACTAAATTGATGAAGGATGTGAAGCACTGGAGTACATGTTTTGCATTTCATTTACCTTGAGAGAGAATGGCGTCAAGTGGGCGTTATTAAGATGCTTCATCGCGTCTGTCTTGTCGCCACCTTTTTGTTCAGAAGCACCATTGCTTCTCAATTGTTCATCAAATGATTAGAATAAGAGTTGGATTGGATGGTAAGTTTACAATTTCACAATCAAATATAATGAGCAAAACCGAATAATAGGTTACAAATATCGTACCATGAGCTTACTGCCACGATTATTATTCCTCCAGTCAGGCTCCAACGACAATAGCAGAGATCTTTGATCATATCCTTCACGAGCTTCTCCATCCTTGGTCACTGAATTTCCCAGACTCAAGTCAAGATTGTGGTTTGGATCAATTCCTGTACATTGTTACTCCCAGACTATTAGTAGGTGGTAATCTAATTCATAACTGGTTGAGGTTTATCATTTTGTAATTTTTAGTTTCTATTACATGGATTAAGAATCTATGCTCAAAGGAGGTAAATATTTTATCCTATCAACAGAAAAAATAGGAGTTTCTTAATGTAGTAACAACATCTATGTTCAATGCCACTATTCTCATTGAATCCTGCATATCCCACCTGGCCACATGGTTATATTATTATTCAAGCATGGAGCACGCAAACGGAAATTAAAGCTATACCTTCACAAGCAGCATAACCATCTCCATGATAGTGAACATCGTTGACGAGGGGACACTTACAGAGTCTGCCCCTGAAAGTGTCCTACACAAAGTAAAATAATCTATAAATTAGTGTCAATTGAGAATGGAATAAGACCATAAACCATACATGCAGAAAGGTTCCATCGAAGGATACCCAACATGATCTCCATAGAATACCTTGCAAGCTGTTATATTATATTTTGTATCAATCCAACAGCCACCATTCCTATCAAATCACTCGTTGGTCTCAAGATCTATACAAGTAGAAAAAAAACAACAGAATGTCAATTTGAAAAAAACATGTCAAGAGCTTCAGTGACCAGATACATCCACTCAAACAAACCGGAGGATCAGTTGTCTCCTTAAAGGTGAGTGTAAGGCGCACCTTTTACTTCTAAGATACTTGTTAAGCCAACCTACAAAAGAATAATAATGTTGTGTTAACACATTAAAAAAAATTTGAAATCGTCTGTAGTCTGTACCATGGTGCAGCAGAGTGTGCTACATGAGGAATTCAGTTCAAATGGTTACTCAAGTATGTATTTTTGACATTCTTAAATTTCCGGGTAGTAAAACTAATCACAAAAGCTTATCGTAGCATTTCACACTACTACAGATATAGGCTTGCATAGCGCTTAAAAATAGGCTTAGATAGCGCTTTTTAGCGCTATCTAAGCTACCGCTATGGTAGCTTAGATAGCGCTCAAAAAAGCGCTATGCAAGGCGCGTACTTGAATAGCACTTCGCTTAGATAGCGCTTTAAAAAGCGCTATCTAAGCGTTTATTTTTTTTTTAATTAACTTCAATAGCGCCTTCTAAAGCGCTATGTAAGCGCTAATTTTTTTTTAATTAGCTTGGATAGCGCTTAAAAAAGCGCTATTTAATTTAAATGAATTTTTTAAATTAGATTTGTTTATCTACTAAGATAGCGTGTAAATAAGCGCTATGGAAGTAATTAGATTGTTCTTAGATAGCGCTAAAAGAAGCGCTATTGTAGTATATATGTTAAACTTAGATAGCGCTTATTTGAGCACTATCTAAGTTATTTGATTTGTTTTTTCTATTTTTCCGATACCGATTTTCTGGGCTAAATATAATATTTAATATAATAATGACAACGTTCAATCAATCAATAAAGACACAACATGGTAACTAACTGTTTCTCATTCATTCAAAATATAATTTAAGCATTCATACAAAATTCAATAAAGATACAAAATTGTTCTCAATCACGGTATCCCAAGCTTTGCCACTCAAACTGTAACGGATCAAGAACTTGAGGACATCAAGAGGGAAGTAGAAGATGATGCTGTATAACCAAATCACTCCTGCCCATCCCCACACTATGCCTTGGATCCTTGCAAAGTCTCAGTTTGCATAAACAGCTATCAATGTAGCCACCTTAACACAATGGATGGATAAATTGTCAGTTTTAATGGAGAATACAGATATATTCAATGGCATGAAACATCATTTATACTCACCAATTGAGCGGCAAGGAAGGCACTAACAAGCAACACGCCTGGTCGTTCAACAAAGGACCAACTCTGAGATCGGGTCACAAAGATGAGAGCCTGGCTCACTATGCTCACTTGGAGATAGAGAGCTGCAGTGAGTTCTTCGTTGTTGTGCCTGATTGATCTCACACCAAATGTTTTCTGCACATTATATCATTTGGTAGACAATGAGTAGGATCAGTATGATTAATATATACTAATTGATATATAAGATGTTGCACGTGTTCTTTGGACAGGAGACTACTTACTGAGAAGAAATCTGTCTCACAGGAAGCCCAAAAGAAAATCACAGTCATGATAGCAAGATATGTGCCAAGTAGCTTGCATTAATAAACATAAGGTCATAAATATAACAAAGCATTTAGGATGTGGAGCTCATCAGGATCTTCTACGTTTTTCAACATCGCATTACTCATAAAGATTATTTCTTTATTTTTTCATGATATATTAGCATATAAGTTTGGATAAATCAACCCAAACAAGTTTTCATATACAAACAAAACCAGTGCAAGATGACAGGTCACTTATTAAGGTAAGAAGACCAACTTAATGGATATGATTTACCTTGGATAAGATTATCTTGCTTAAGGAAAATCTCCCTGAGCCTACTTTGACCGCAAGGGTTATACTTGAGATTGAACTTATCAAAACGATGAAATGTGCTCTTGTCAGCATGAACATCTAGCAGATCTACATTAAGGTCATACCTGTTTCCACATTAAGACAGAGAAACATATATCAAATCCCAAAATAACTAAGAACTAGAAAAAGAAAATTAAACTAGATTGCATTTTACCCAGTCAAATCAAAACTCTCGAAAACTTCTTTTAGTGTCAAATATGTTCCATCGCGAAATATCACAACCTGAATAAAAAGAAATGCACAACAATAAGATCTAAGTGAGACAGTGGTGCAACTTGCTTCAGTAAGTCAATTAACCAGTAACTAAGTAAGCAACTCTTCCTCAGGGATTGTGCATGGCAAGAATTCCTGGAAAAACAAGACCTGCGAAATGACTCCTTGTCAGATAGCCAAAAACTAGAAAGATAATCCTAATCAAGAAATAAATTATGTTAGATGTACATATGAAATGATAGAGACTTCTAACCACCATTTTTCAACCTCAAGTCATGAAGCAAAACACATGTGTAAAGCTGAAGGCAGCATAATAATGAAGTAAAGGCAATTTTGATCCTCGTTGCTTGTAGATTTCATATGATTTTGGAGGCTTTTCTTAATTACTCTGTTGTATGCGTTTACATGCACAAGAATAAGTTTTCACAACAAGCAGAGCAAATAGCACCATATTCCAAAATATTTAAGGATTAATGTCCATAAACCTAGGTAACTAAATTTGTGTCCAAGGCCAAATCAGTTAATACATTATACAAGCAGACAATGTTTGTATTTTCTAACTGGGACTATTCACATTAATTTTTCCTTCATATAGCTAGCAAAAATAAAAATAGTTAAGGTTTGACAAGAACAATATAAATGAAGCATTCTCTCAAGGTATCCACATAAGTCTTCACATCTTAGAATGTAAAAAATGTAAGAATTGTAGTAGTCCTCGAGATCAGGTATCATTCATTGAATACCCACAACTTATTACAACAAGTGGAACCCATAGAATTAACACAAGCATTATATCAGAAATTTTAACATTGCTACTTTCAACAACATATTGAAAAAGGAAAGAACATATAAATGAACAATCTAGATCTCATAACGTATAAATAGCATGGAACTAACCTCTGTTGTTGTACCACATGCCTTCATGCAGGAAGGACTTGCTGGCTCTGGCAACTCTGTGATGATTATCACCACTTCAATGACCTGTCCAGTAATTCTGAGGTCTTCTGAGCTGCATGTCGTTCCACTTCCAAGTTTTACATGTTCCCTATGAACAGAAAGTAATGCTAAGCAAGAAAAATCATTAGTTGATGTAATTACTGAAGTTAAAAAGAAAGATTTCAATTATTTAAAGAAGCAGAAAAGAAAGAAAGATGCCTACCAAGTGGTGTGACACACTGAGCAGGAAAGGCGAGAAAGCGGTATAAGCGAATATTATTTATGCACCACTTTACTTAAAATGATGAAGTTCTCTTATACGCCTAACATCTGCAATTTACTCTACACTCTTGGATCAATTAAAAAACACAGAAACCTCAAAATGTATTTGCAGTTTCAGTGTACCTTCTTTTGCTTTCTCAATACCATATAACTTGAAGGCTCGTCTATTTGGAAAATCTGCAATGACTCATTAGCCGTGGCATCCAGCTTGAGAAAAATTGTCCCTGTTTTGGATAGAAGGTCATACTTTTCAGTGCAACTTAAATGGTCAATGTTTAGCAAGAGTAGGAACACTACAAGAAATTAAGGCACATACAATGAGATTTCTGTTAACACAGTCGACAGTAATTGACATTCCCACCTAATATCTGCTCAAGGGTATAACAAACCTCTCATTCTCTCGTATAACAAGAAGATCCCACTTGATCGAACTTGGACATCACTTCCAATATACCACAGAATTAAGCTGAAAGTTAAGAAAATAACTAAACATGTTCAAAATAGGAAAGGGAATATATAAGATCAACCAAAATACGAAAACCTCTACAAACAAACCAAGCTCCAAGTTGCAAAGCACTTTCCTGAGAAGCAACGAGAGATGACTCTTCTGACTTGGTGCATATAATTATCAGAGGCCTTGCTCAATATTTTACTGGAGAAGGATCAAAGAAACACACAAGACCAACATAATAAATCAAGCTTAAAAACAGCTATATGCAAGAGATGAATGGAATCTAGTTGGAAAAAGTATAAAACAACTTCATAAAATGTTTGGTCAATGGCACATACCTATATCGATTAGGGGTAAATATGTATCCCTATCATCCCAAACTTCTGAGACATAAAGTTGGTGCATACTACAAATGATGAGCAACTCCAACTCTGAAACAACGACAAGCTACTTTGTTAATTATGAAAAATGTGTTTCTTTCTTTCTCTTTTTGCATTTTCTTATTTGTGGGCTTGATGTCCTTAATGTAGCCTGATATTTTATCCTCAAAGTAATCACAACTCAGGGCCTATTCTGCCACTTGTGTTGTTCTTGCAAAACAATAAACCAAAGAAAAACAGAATTACAGAACAAAACGAAGAAGAACAGATCTAAACCATCGCAGGTTTGAAGAAGAACAAAACCATAAACCATCGCAGATTCGCAGGTTTGAAGAAGAACAGAACGAAAAAGCCACCAAAGAAGCAGGTTACCACTTACCAAAGGTCCAGATCTGATCTCTGAGTCTGAGTTTCTTCTACTTCTGAGTTCGTCTTCTTTCGATTTGTTCTTCTTCTTTCGATTTGTTCTTCTTCTCTCTTCGTCTTCCTTCTTCTTCGATTTCTTCTTCTTCTTCCTTAGATTTCTTCCAAGTCTTTCAGTCTTCTTCCCTTCGATTTCTTCTTCTTCTCTCTTCTGGCTTTCTTACTTGGATCTAAAAAAAGAAAAAAATCGATCAGTCTTACTTGGACCTGAGTCGCCTCCTTCCTCGGTTCCTCGCCTCCTCGCCTCCTCTGGTTCGTCGCCTCGGTTCCTTGCCTCCTCGCCTCATCGCCTCTCTGTGTGTTTGAGAAGGGGAATTCTAAATGTCGAGTAAACCAAAATCTGAAAAAATGAAAAATGAGGGTTTGTGATCTTAACCGTCCGATCGTATCAAGATCTGCAAAAAAGAGATTTAATTTGATATTTGATTAAAATCGAAGCGCTATCCTAAATGTAAGTAGCATAGCGCTTCGGAAGCGCTATGCAAGCACTTTAAAAGCGCTATGGTAGCTTTGGTAACGTTTTTTCTCATAGCGTTTTTTAAAGCGCTATCTAAGACATAACTAAGATAGCGCTTAACTGAAAAAAAAAATTAAAAGCGCTATTGTAGTGTTTTTTTTAAAAAAAAAAATTTTTAAAGACAAATAAGCGCTATCCTAGTGCCCACTTGGATAGCTCTTTAAAAAAGCGCTATCTAAGTGGCGTTACCTAAGCTAATATTTGTAGTAGTGTCATTTTCTTATGGACGAGAGCATAATTTCTACACCATCATGCATACAATCTGGACTAGTACATATATCGCCACATGAAAACATATAATAAGTAAACAAAAAGTTATCATACCCCAACTTTGATAGAGCCACTTTGCTTGAATTCCCAATCAATGATATAGTCATAGTTTCCTACAGTTGATACCATCCTCACCACCAAGGTTACTTCGGGTCGGACTTCTCTGATCTGCGAAATAAAACCACCAATTCCAATTCATAATAACCCAAACCTAATTCGAAAATAACTTCAATCCAATTAGTAAAATCATAATACAAATCACTCATTGTTCTGCCTGGAATTCCAGTTTCTGTATGTCTCCACATGACATCACCAGCATACCTTTCGAATACACACAACACATTCGGATACTGAATAGGTTGCCCATCCTGGCCGGAAACATACCCATCCATGAACTGGGCATTGGGTGGGCAATCCGTCATGGGTTCGAGTGGTACTGCACATAGCACTAACCTCCACTCAAACAAACTGGAGGATCAGCTGTCTCCTTAAAGCCTGCACATATAGCCTTCAGTACGGAAGTTCTCTCAAGTTTTCCTTCAGAAAATGTGAAAGAATGGTGTTAATCATACTGATGACATCACAACAAAATTCATTCTCAATATAACAACCAAGGGCCTTGGCAAGTAGAATGTGTTGATGAATGATAATTTGAAAGATGAGTATAACCGTATAAGTAGCACAACATTATTAATGAACATGCAAAGAAGAACTGTATAACAGCATCCTGTAGAAAACTACCAACTATGACTTCGTAAGAAATTAGCTGATATTGGTACCAAAATCATCCGAGTAACAAAATCAGGACAAGAAAAATAAGACAAAGAACCAGTTTTTCAGATAATGGTCAAACACAATCTTGGTGCACCCAGATAATAAACATGGTCATAATAATTCAAACTAGAAGAGTAATGCATATAAACCTCGATACTAGACATTATTAATAATACCCGCATTTAGCCAAAAGCCAAAAAATGAAACAATCTTTGAATCAACTGGCCTGAAAAGAAATAACAAAAAGCTAAGAACAAACAAGGACTTGGGAAAAAACAGAGTGTACCCAAGGCTGAATAAGCAACCAGCATTCACGCAGCCGCAGTAAACGCAGCCGCAGAATCTCAAAAACTGCAACCACGCAGCAAGTCAGGCCGCAGCACTCAGCACCCACGCAGCACTCACGCAGCCACGCAGCAAGTCAGGCCGCAACACTCAGCACCCACGCAGCACTCAGCACTCGGCACTCAGCACTCACGCAGCCACGCAGCAAGTCAGGCCGCAGCACTCAGCCAGAACACAGCATCGCAGCAGCAGTCCATGTCATCGCAGCTTCGGACTGCAGTAAACGCAACACCCATCCAAACAGAGAACACTCTGTTTTGCGACAGACTGCCCAGTCCAGTGTGCACCCACCGTGCTGCTGCTCGTGGCTAATTTATAAACATTAGCTACGGCCCTACTGCCATCGCTACGTTGTTTTCTTATAATATATATTTTTTAAAATCACATTAGCTACGGTATTTGGACCGTGGATAACAAAAAAAAAATTGTAAACATTAGCTCAAGCCCTAGTGCCGTCGCTAAGGTGTTTTCTTATAATATTTTTTTAAAAAATCACAAAAACATTTCTAAACATTAGCTACGGCCCCATTGCTGTCCCTAAGGTGTTTTGTTATTTTTTTTTTAAAAAGTCACATTAGCGACGGTATGTGGACCGTAGCTAACAAATTTTTTTTCTAAACCTTAGCTACGGCCCCAGTGCCGTCGCTAAGGTGTTTTGTTATTTTTTTTAAAATCACATTAGCGGCGGTATGTGGACCGTAGCTAACAAAAAAAATTTCTAAACCTTAGCTACGGCCCCAGTGTCGTCGCTAAGTTGTTTTGTTATTTTTTTTTTAAAATCACATTAGCGACGGTATGTGGACCGTAGCTAACAAAACAAATTTCTAAACCTTAGCTACGGCCCCAGTGTCGTCGCTAAGGTGTTTTGTTATTTTTGTTTAAATCACATTAGCGACTTAAAAATCACATTAGCGACGGTATGTGGACCATAGCTAACAAAAAAAATTTCTAAACCTTAGCTTCGGCCTCAGTGCCGTTGCTAAGTTGTTTTGTTATTTAAAAAAAAAATCACATTAGCGACGGTATGTGGACCGTAGCTAACAAAAAAATTTTCTAAACCTTAGCTACGGCCCCAGCGCCGTCGCTAAGTTGTTTTGTTTTTTTTTTTTTAAAAAAATCACATTAGCGAGGGTATGTGGACTATAGCTAACAAAAAAAAATTTCTAAACCTTAGTTACGGCCTCAGTGCCGTCGCTAAGTTGTTTTGTTATTTTTATAAAAAAAAATCACATTAGCTACGGTATTTGGACCGTAGCTAACAAAAAAATTTCTAAATATTAGCTACGGTTCTAATGCCGTCGCTAAAGCTCGTATTAGCGACGGTTTTAATCCGTCGCAAAACGATAAGCGACGGTTATTTTAATTTTTGTACCGAAACCGTAGCAGAAACTATAACGACCGTCAAATGCCGTCGCAAACCGTATAAATAGCGACGGTTTTTTAAAACCGTCGCTAATTTCCGTAGCTAATATTGGTTTTTTTTGTAGTGTCAGCCAGGTTTGATAGTCATTTTTTTTTTACACTTTTTACCTCTTCTCTTTATAATACAACCATAAACACCATCTATAAAAGTGTAAAAAACCAAAACCTGATCGAAAAGTGACTGGCTAGAATTGTTGTACTATATTTGATGAGCATAAAACTAGGGATAACAATGGAGCGGATTGAAGCAAATCCGTCCATGCCCCTGTCAGGATCGCATACCCCCAAATCCACCCCAAATAATCATTTAGTTTTTTTATTTATTTATTAAAACCATCCCCGCTCCAAGGCGGATGGCGGATATTCACCCCGCCCCGATTAGGTCCTCAAAAAAAATACAATGAAGAAGATATCGTTTGGTCATCAACAATAGGGACAAAGTTCCATAATAATCCAAAAACTAACAGTCATCGAATCCAACACACAATGGAAAACAAAATATAAACTCAGATCCGACCGATTCAATACAAAATCTACCAAAACAAGATTGAAATCAATCATACAAATCGAATAAAAAAACAACAAAGAGATCTATCTTTATAGTTCTAGGGTTTATGTTTCAGAGACCGAGTCTTAGCTCTTGAGCTAAACTTGGATCGATTTATGAATACGAAGCTCGAGGATCTTGACAAACTACTCTTGGACTGCTAAGATTAAGAGTTCCGACAAGGACGACATTCATCGCAAGTCTTTCAAAGAATCAATGGCTCCACCTCCTCTTAAACACAAGAAGAAGACCACCACGAAATCTCAACAGCATCATCAACTTTAGTTTGCGGAATCCTCGTCGTTCTTGACTTGATCTTGCAATCATATCTTCGTACCAGAGCTATAAAACCCTTAGAAATAGATCACTGGAGGGAGCATGAGTCACTAATGTAGGGATGGAACAGTTGGACAAATCCCTTCCAAACATCTCAGAGAAGTTACAAGCTCTCTTGGTTCATTATAAAACTGGAAATATTTTGAGTTTTTGTGGACTTCTGTGAAGAAGTAGTGAACCTTTTCGATGCCCTAGATCTGTCACAGTCTAGATCCGATGAAGGTTGGAGGAGGAGAGAGGATAATATGGTCGAGTTCAGCGAAGGAATGCATAAAAGGACTTGTTATATTGGGAGTAGGGGTGTCAATGAAAAAGGAATTGTGTGAGACGAAAAGGCCATTGATTGTTTACGGGTTCTGGTTGTTTAGTGTCTCTGTTGATTCGTTGGAGCTCTGGAAGAAAAAAAGTCGAGAGAGAGAACCATTGAAAGTTGGTTTAAAGAAGAGATTGAAGAGGGAGTCTTCTAGGTATCGAGGGAGGGAACGAGGGAGGGAGCGAGGATGCTCCCTCGCACGTGATTTTTATGCAATGCTTTGTTTGATTTAGTGAGAAATATTTTGGCTCCAAAAGTGAAAATCTCAAGGAAGAAGCTCCCTCCTTCTCACAGACTCAGAAGAAGAAACCAAGGAAGAAGCTCCAAAGAAGAAGCTCCCTCCTTCTCACAGACTCAGAGAAGAAGAAGAAACCAAAGAAGAAGAAATTGAGATTTCATTTTCGTTTTTAGCTCCAAAGAAGAAACCAGATTTGGTGCGCTCCAAATGTGAGTCCCTTTTGATTTGATAAAAAAAAAAAAAAAACAGATTGTGTTGTTCATTGTGAAAATTTTTCAGTTTTTTTTCATTGGGGTTGTTTGGTGGTGAAGAGATAGCAAAAGGGGTTGTTGGATTCTTATTCAAAAGAGCCATTCTTTCTTTTGAGGAGGAAGAAAGAAGGGGAAGAGGCTCTTTGATGGTTTTTTTTAAGAAGAAATAGAGGGAACCCTAATATAATGTGGAGATTGTGGATTACTCCATTGCTGCAATTATCAGAGTTGTTTCTGAGTAGTTGGGTGCGTTTGTGGTATGGGTTTTATGTATTTAGCACTGTTGTTGCTTCATATCTGTCTCAGACATTGAATGAATGTTTTAGACCAAATTTGGCTCTTGGAGTCAAGGCTGAGGAACCTAGAACAACTACCGTCTACCAATACCAACGGCTTACCCCCAATTGTTTTAGTTCATGGGATTTTTGGATTTGGCAAAGGGTAAGACATGATGATGATGATCTTTTTGTATTTTATATTTTGGTTTTGGTGAAATTGGTTTTTATATCATGTCTGGTATGTAATATGGAAACCCATTTGTCGATGGACTTGCTCGAAGTCAGGTTGATAATTGAGGCAGATTCCAAAGAGATCACTAGTACAATGCTACACGGATCCTGCTCGATCATGTAATATGGAAACTCCTGCACAATTATGTTATATGGAAACCCATTTGTCGATGGACTTTCTCGAAGTCAGGTTGATGATTGAGGCAGATTACAAAGTCATACGAAGGACTTATTCTACCATGATCCTGTTTGGTTTGTCCACGAGGAAAATGTTGTCCTAGAACATTTTATGTAACCATGTTAAATTCAACTTTGAATAATCCCTCTTTTCACTTTGTACAAAACATTTTCAAGTTTAGTAATGCTGTCTTGTTCAATATTTTGTAGTTAAAAGAGTGCCTATCTCGTTTAGTCTCCTTTCATTTGTCATTCAAACAACAACTCATGCTTCCTTCAAACATTAAGAGAGCAAAAAGAATCTCCAACATGCTACCTTTTGAATTCTCACTAAAACTGTGATATGGGACAGTTTAATGTCAAGAGGGAGAAATGATAAAATTTACAAAGAGATAAAAGAACAAAGAAGAGAGGAACATACAACAACCCAGTAGCTTCTCTCTATAATTCCTCTTGTATGTCAATGAAAAGGAGATATAGTTCATTTACAATTGGGTTTGGTTGGGCAGTGTTGGTTTAGTTCTAAATACATGTTTTCTACAGCGCTCGAAAATGCTGTCATAAATCAGATCAAATTGAACTCCTGCTCTCTCCCGATTCACAATGAATAATATGTGATCAGCTTCTAGGACTTTGTAGTACCAGATTCCAAGCTGCAATGGTTGGCATTCAGAATCATTTACAACAGAACAACTAGGATGTTCAACTGGAAGGCACGGATGAGTCATGGATATTGTGTTCAGAGCTACGTCATTTTCTCTCCAATCCTCGTCTCCGTAGTAATGTGATTGATTGACCAAGAGATCTCAAAAGCATTTGATGGTAGTAGTATTGTATATCCAATGAGTTCCACTTACCTATATCCTATAGGCTTCATGGTTCTTCTATCTTCTGGTCTGAAACAAAAACAAGATTTAGTGATGTAGAATATCTAAAGGCAAACATTTTGTACTCAAATGGTACTCACCGCATTCCGTCTAAATAGGTTCTTGTCGTACCATTGAACGTTCCGGATAATGAAGTAATGCTCAATACCCAATTCTCAGAAGTGTTCTCATACCCCTTAAACGCTAGAAATATATGTAATGTTCTAAGTTACAGTCCATCAATATAACCATTCTATTCAAGTTAAAGCTTTCTGAATTAACTCACCTTATCTGCTAGCATTTGCTGCAACAAGCGAACAACCTGAGCGCCGGCCGAATGTCCAACGAAATGAATAGGATGGTCTTCATCCCACTCAGGGTAGTGTCCTGTATCCCAATCAAATCGACAAAAATCCATATAAATTAAACACAGATTCAAACACCAATTCACTTTACAATTGAACCTAACAATGGGAGACCAGAAAGTGTACCTTCAAAAGTCCTTCCAAACTGTGAATGCCCAAACGTATTGCTATGTTCTTCTCCGAAATCTACTTGCCCACCTTTTAGATAATAAAACAACTCGCGCGCCCTGAAATCTATAACACCATAAGTTTACTAAACAATAATATTAGCAGTATTGGAATCCCAGAAACTTTGAAACCCAGACCTCATAAGTTTTCAAAAAACCACAACTAGAACAATTTGCCAATCCTAAAATCTATAATCCCACAACCTTTACAAAACCTAGAATAAAAAGAATCCACTCCCTAAAACCTTCTAAAACAAATACAAATGAACTAGAGAAAAAAATTACAAAGTTCCCCGCCTATCATATATGCTGGTTAATGATCCCAAATCAGGAACTAAAACCCTTTCATCCTTCTTTTCAGCTCCTGCAAATTAGGACAAGCCTCCTAATCTCTGCAAACAAAACAATACCCAAAAATCCCATTAACATCAACATTAAAAAAAAATCAATCCTTTGATATCAAAACCAAAATATAAAAACCAATTTCACCAAAACCAAATATAAAACACAAAAAGATCATCATCATCATGTCTTACCCCTTTGCCAAATCCAAAAATCCCATGAACTAAAACAATTGGGGGTAAGCCGCTGATATTGGTAGTTGTTCTAGGTTCCTCAGCCTTGACTCCAAGAGCCAAATTTGGTCTAAAACATTCATTCAATGTCTGAGACAGATATGAAGCAACAATAGTGCTAAATATATAAAACCCATACCACAAATGCACCAAACTACTCACAAACAACTCTGATAATTGCAGCAATGGAGTAATCCACAATCTCGACATTATATTAGGGTTCCCTCTATTTCTTCTTAAAAAAAACCATCAAAGAGCCTTTTCCCCTTCTTTTTTCCTCCACAAAAGAAAGAAGAATGGCTCTTTTGGAATAAGAACCCAACAACCCCTTTTGCTCTCTCTTCACCACCAAACAACCCCAATGAAAAAAAACTGAAAAATTTTCACAATGAACAACACAATCTGTTTTTTTTTTTTTTTTATCAAATCAAAAGGGACTCACATTTGGAGCGCACCAAATCTGGTTTCTTCTTTGGAGCCAAAAACGAAAATGAAATCTCAATTTCTTCTTCTTTGGTTTCTTCTTCTTCTCTGAGTCTGTGAGAAGGAGGGTGCTTCTTCTTTGGAGCTTCTTCCTTGGTTTCTTCTTCTGAGTCTGTGAGAAGGACGAAGCTTCTTCCTTGGGATTTTCACTTTTGGAGCCAAAATATTTCGCACTAAATCAAACAAAGCATTGCATAAAAATCACGTGCGAGGGAGCATTTTCGTTCCCTCCCTCGATATCTAGAAGAGTGGATTGAAGAGACGAAAGAAAATGCAGTCTCAAGCAGCAACAGTTTCCTTATGGGAAAAGAAAGTCATGTGGGGAGTCTGACGGTGATAGAAATTGATGTGGACAAAAAAGTCAAAAGAGTCACATGGGAACTCAGTCTTATTTAAGCTAGTGGCATTAAATTGTTATTTAAATTAAGTGGTGCGGATATTCGCGGCAGATATGATTAAATTCGTATTCGTTTCGAATTTGTGGTGGATATAATTTGGATCCCCGAATCCGCCCCGAAATTCATTAAGATTAATCAAAATCCGCTCCAAATGGTTTGGGTAGAGCGGATATTCGTGAAAATTCGCCCCACTGCCATCCATACATAAAACTTAGTTTGTCTACAATGACCATGTGGTAGAAATTATCTTACCAAAATCTAGAAAACCTTTTCATTGGTGAATGAATCACAAGTGAATTCCACTACAAATATAAAATATTGAAGACTCATGAATTAAAAAAATTGACATTTTCTATATTCAGAATTAATCAACCTTGAAAATGGTTGACCTGATTATAGAAGAGTTTTGTATTTTTTTTTATAAGAAATAAAAAGCCCTCATGTCTTTATAATATGGTTTTTGCAATACACGTAGCCATCACCATATAGAAACTTCGAAATACTTATACGTGTATCCACTACAATATCGACTAATTCATTTTCTAACAAACACTTGAAAGAAGCTCACTTGTCGATTATTTAACTAGTTTTATAAAACATCACATAAATATTTAATACGGATCATCATCATCTACTACACACAACGATTTTGGCCCTGAGGAAAAATGCCATGTAAGACTTTTCACTTTCCAATAATACCCCTCATATTACAAATGTATCTTTAATTAAAATTGGGTTTTATCTTTAGTTTGTCACTCATTAATTTATACCTATTAGAGTTCAACTTTCATTTTGAAACTATTTGAGTCTAACCCTTACTTTCTGACGAAACCGTTAAGTCCACATCAATGACTGGTCAAAATATTTTTTCAAACTCTTTCACCCGTACTATGGGTTAAACCACAGTTAAGCTTATTTCCCTAAAATTTTATCAAACCCTAAAATTTTAATAGTGAATTTCTCAATCTCTCACTCTCTGTAAAACGGCTGGTAGAGAAGTGCAAGAGGCGGTAAAGATGTTGGTTTCTTTGCATCTTTGGTGAGTGTAGTGGAGATTTCAATTTACATTATTTATTCATTTGATTGTGGTTTTTGATTTGTAATGTGACTGGTTGGTGTTTGATTTGCAATGTTTTCTTTTCTTCCTCACAAACCCAATCTCTCTCTGTAAACTCTCCCCTCACCATGGAATCTTATTCACAAACCCTCTCTCACTCCCAATCTGTAATCTCTCATCTCATCACGGGAAAGAGAACTCCCCCCCTGTGATCGTAGCCTCTCCCCAACTCCCCATCCTGAGGCAAACAGTTCTATGTTGGCGTTGTCATATAATAATATTGTCTCCTATTAGCTTACTGTTTCCTATTAGCTTACTGTTTCTTATATTGTTTCTATTAGCTTATTTTTTTCCTATTAGATTAATCTTTATACCAGTATTGTTCCCTATTAGGTTACTGATTCCTATTAGTTTAATCCTTGTATACCAAGTCACAAATATTTTAGAATCTAGACTGATTTGCAGAGTTGTATATATACCCATGTATAAGTTGATTGTAAATAAAACAAAATATTCAATATATTTATCATTTCGTTCTGACATGGTATCATAGTGGTGATCTTGAGATCTCGCTACGTTTGTTCATACGGTCCCTCGGAGATACTCTTCGTCGGTTTATTCATTTTTATTTTTATTTTTGTCTTTTTCGGCCTTTTGAAATAGGGGTTCACCACCACCATCTACACCATCAAACTCCAAGATGATTTTGAGTGCTCAACCTATGGGTTTTGCGCCTGAAACCACCGCAATCCCATATGGTGTGAAACTTAATGGAACCAATTATTCTCTTTGGTCTCAAGTTGTTGCAACCTTCATTGCAGGTAGAGGAAAGTCAAGCTATATCAATGAAAATAAGGTTCTAGCGATAGTAGCAGTGAAGGTGGTGGTAGTTGTGGTGATTATGCTATAGTGATGGTTGTTATGTTATGGTAGTTGTGGTGGCGGTGACGACGGTTATGGTGGTAATAGTGAAGTTGGCGGTGGTTGTGCTGAGTATGGTATGGTAGTGGAGATCATGGAAGTGGTAGTGGCGGTACCAATGGTGGTGGTAGTGATAATAGTAGTGGTGGTGGTTGTGCTCATGGGCGGAAGCACTATGGAGACAAGGGGGCAATTGCCCCCCTCAACTTTGAAAATATTGTCAATTTACCTATAGAATAGTGGGGTCCACTTGGTTAATATTACTGATTGCCCTGTAAAAATTATGCATTTTCTTCTTTCACCCCCATTTTGTCTCCTCACATTTCCTTAAATGGTTGCTTTATTACTTCACTAATTCACATAATAATTAGTTGCCCCCTTCCATGAAAATTTTGGCTAAGCTGTTGGTTGTGATGGTGGTGGAGATGACGGTTGTGATGTTAGTAGTGGTGGTCGGCATGATAGTTGTGAGTAGGAATGGTGGTGGTGGTTGTTATGTTGTGGTGGTTGTAGTGATGATGCGCGACGACGACAATTATGGTGGTAACAGTAATGTAGTATTGGTTGTCGCGATCGTGATTGTACTATGATAGTGGAGGTGGTGTCAGTGAGGGTAATAGGAATGGTGGTGGGTATGGAGATGGCGGTGATGGTGGTAATGGCATGGTGGTGGTTGTGATGGTTATGGTATGGTGATCGTGGTAGTGGCTATGACGGTAGTTGTGAAAGTGGTGGTGGTTGGAGTGTTTATGAAGGAGTTTGAGTACTCGAGGAGATTATGAGAGTTTTGCAAAGTAATCCGGGAGATTTTGTCTTACAAAATTTTATAACTAGGAGATGTGAAGGTCTTTAATTCAAATTCCAATATCCATTTTTCATAAAGTAATCAAGCACTAAAGATTATGTAACCCCCGTAAACTTTTGCATTATATATTTTCTCCCGTGTACCAAGTTGAGCCTTAGTATTTGAGGTATGTAAGCTTTAAAAAAAAACGTTGAAAAGGTAATGAATCACGATTAAAAATACAATTAAAAAGCAAATTCTTAAAGTTAAGAAAATCGTTAAAATAATCTGTTAACAATGATTTAATGATTAAAATTAGTTAAATAGATCAGACATGTAAAAACACAAATTGATGCAAAAAACTCATGTGTACAACTGTTGAAAACAGGCACAGGTATGCAAACAAAGATCACAAAATCACTAACAGGCATGTTATTTGAATGCTATCTTTTAAGCAATATTTTTTTTCCTTCCACTAAGAAACCGGGAATAAATTTGAGTGAATGCGCATTTTGAAAATATCAAACAATCACCACTCTGTTTTTCAGTTAGTCCTTTGATGTGTATGCACAAAATTTCAAAATATATTAATTACATGGTCCAAAAGGAAAATTATTTGTTAATTCACAAGCAAAGATAGAACTCGAGAGTGAGTGAGATCCGTGACAATTTTGTGTTTAATTTATTTTAAGAAAAAGGAATCCTAAGTATGTATTACTTATCTTAAATTTTAGATGAGTTGTTCCTATTTAGATGAATTTAGTGGTTTTCTTCGGATTTGTTTGGATCATCCATTCGTTAGACCTAGTACATGCACAAACTAATCATCATAAAGGAAAATTTGAATTGTTTTCTCAAGAATAATTTGTGTCACTGATCACATTTGAGCCTAAGTGTTGGATTATTAAGTTCACTTCAATTATCTATGGGCTTAAATTGCCCATGTGTTTTTTCACAATAGTACCATGTGAATTTAAGGTATAGTTAGTATTGTTACACAAGTTGTTGCACTTTTTTGCCTTCTCTTTTTAATGAACTTTGCTAGAGAGCCAAACCCACAATGTCAGGCCAGCCCATCACCATCCATCATCCTAGAGATGCTGAAAATGGCTCCACTTTAGGACAATGGATGGTGATGGGCTGGCTTGGCACTGTGAACCTGGCTATCTAGAATTACAGCTTTTAAATACTCTTAGGTTTTTTCTTCTCTCCCTTTTCTTTACATACATCAAGTTGACACTTGAGTCTTCACACACTTCTACTTCCGCAGCTAGTTGTAGCTATTTAGCTAGCTTGATCTGATTTGTGAAAGAAATGCCGAGTATAAATTATCAAAAATTTAGAGAGCTAGGCGCCTAGAGCCGGACAGCGCCAAGGGTGCTCTTTTTGTGTGTGATTGTATTCGATTAAGACATTAAGAACATCTCTAGGATGATGGAGGGTATTAGGCCTAGCTTGATGCAGGCTTGGCGGGCCTAGCCTGGCTCTCTTATTGATTTGCTTTGCTTTGCTGGAGTCAGTGGGGCCCGCACACCCATTTTAGCTGCCTTTGGAAGTGCATGTTGTTTGGTCTCTGCTTCCTAGCTTGTTGGAGAAGAATATAACTTATGTCAACTAATCGGAGTCCATGGAGCGGATCTTCGACTAATGTTAGCCTTAATTAAGAGCGAATCTTACGTGGGATATACTGGAAAATTTTAATAAACAGCAACAAATCCACTCGATTAATCTCTGCACTTCCAAATTGAAGCTCTATTCATCATCATGAACTAGTAGGTGCTATCTCTCATTAATATTTTACAGATAGAATTAACCAAATTTACAAAAAGATTTTGTAATTGGCAATACGTAAACCCAATTCCAAATCCATGCAATCACATCATAGAAACAACAAACACTCTTCTTAAGGATTTCAACTTTATTGGAACATCTAGCTCTTTCTTGCTTTCCAGATAAACATTACAAATTGCATAGGGAAGTCCATAACACCTTTGAGAGGGAAATCTGTCATACACCCAAGACTTGAACACTATCACAAGAATCATAACTACCAAAACAACAAAAATATTGAACACATTATTCCACACCTCTTGAGAAAAGGGATGAGCAATGATCTCTAGATTCCGCTGCAACAATGCACATACCTATTTTCCATTTGCATTCCTTCTTGACATTAAGTCGCTTCTTGCAGTATTTCTCAAATAAGTATTGACAATGGATAAGGAATGCCTACAAGTGACAGAATCCAAACAACAAGGTCCATATTTTTTGAGATATAAAACTGAAGCTCACATGAGACCAATTGTTACAATTAGACTAGTAGATTGCATGGTAGTGAAGACCAAGCAGATTGTTTTTTTTAGGGATGAGATGAATATTATGATGGTTTTCGTTTGAGGGTTTGCAAAGAAGAGAGAGAGCATGAGAGGTGATGGTAAGAGGGTTTCACTGCACCAAAATGGTAAAATGTTAACATTGAGAGTTTTGATTTTAGTTTGAGGGTTTGTTGGTTATTACATTCTTAGGAGGTAATAACCATATTTTTTTTTAAGTAGTCTTAAGGTATAATAAATGTATTGATCTATATTTTTTTTCCCATCTATCGTCTCTAGGTGTAAAAATTAAGCGAAACGTAGATATTGAAAGGAGATATGCAAGGTTTTTAGGGGATATTTCATATACCTTTTATACATAAAATATAGGGGCACAAGATTTGAAAACTTCACTTAAGGCACCCGAATTCTTAAGGCTGACTTTGGCCCACCATGTACAAAAAGTGGCTAAATTGTAAATATTAATTATATATTAATAGTCTAATACTAGTAGTCAAATATTGCAAGAAATCATCCATGGCCTCCACATTCATGGTCTTTTCTTTAATCTCATTCGAAAAAGAAACGATTTGCAATTCCAAGTTGTGTGGAGAAAGATATATGATGATTTTGGTGTCACTTATTCTCAAACGAGCATCCTAAGAAAATAAATTCGAAACCAATTAAATTATTGCCAACTATATATAGTTATAACAAAACTATTACAAGACAAAAGGGGTTTCCAACCAACATACCATACATGCATGATGATTAAAAACCTAAATCGAAGAACGTATAGATGATCGACCTTGCAAGTCTTCTGTTTAGTGTGATTAAATATTCATATTCACGAAACTTGATTAGAGGTTTGAGATAGGATGTCTTGTGTTCTCATACTTGAAATAAACCCCAACTAAGATTAATTAATTAATTTCATAATGCGGTAGATATAGCTTGTACAAATACGAAAATGGTATAAATTAAACTTATGGAGATGGCTATAAACATTGGCAAATCATAATGGTACATATATAGAAATAAACTTAGGGGCCTTACAGAAAGAATAGGTTTATCGCCATCGAGTGGTTGAATAAGAGAGTGGTTATATAAGGATTTAGCTCGCACATCCTTTCGAACCCTGTGTATAGGAACTGTTCCATGTGGGCATGCTAGACTTTTTAATGCTGATGTAAACCGTGTAGATTTTGGTGAAGCTTCATTTGTTGAACGTTGCGGGCAAAAAGTTGGCTTTGTCTGCAGTAAAAAGGAAAATTTTAAGTTATATAACACCTAAATATGGAATGAGGTTTACTTGTTTAAGTGAAAAATACAATTACCATCTTTTTAACACGTACCGTTTATGATGGTTAAACAAAGACAACTACATGGGGGATAATATATATATATAATGAGCATCTTTGACACCGGTATAGGATGATTAAAAAAGGCGTGCTTGATATGGTCACTTGAATCCTTAATTAAAACAAAATATGAGAAGAAATAAAGTACCTGGATTTTGTGATTCTTAAGCAAAGGATGATCAAATGCTGGTTGCTTGTAGATGTCAACACAGTCAAATACATCGTATCCATCCTGTGAGATATTTAAGATCGCAAAAATGTATTTTTTAAAAAAAATTCAAATTTCACCAGGATGGAATAATTATATATATATATATACCTGAATAGTCTTGATAGGGATGACTTTGCTTCGAATAGTCGGCACTCCCAGAACTTGAAGATGATAGGGTAAAAGAAAGACTAGAAAAAAAAAGTTGAAGATACTTGAACAAAACGAAGCCATCATTGATGAGAAATAATATGTATAGAGAGAGAGAGAACAATGCATACCTACATGAAATTTTCAATTGATTTCATTAAGAGGAAAAATAATTCGTTAATTATAATAAAACACGAGGCAATATATTTTTTTTCTTCCTTGCATTTTCTATAAAATGCTTTCCTAAATCTCTTAATTTAGAAACATGAGGTGCAAATTGATATGAAGATTTTGAAAATTGAAGTAGTGAGATTTGCATTGCATTGCAAAATAATGTGTCTTTGATTCTGTATTATATTGGTCAATTATAGTATCCCATCAAGTGTGGATTAGAGCTGATAATGATCCAATTGTGTTTATCACCTTAAATCCAGAGTCCGAATTTGCTAATCATGTGGTAAATCAGCGTCACATGCAAGGTCCTACAGTCTTGGACGTTACATTATTTTGATTATCTAACAATAATTAAATTAAATCAATGCTATGAATAGCAGCTTTTAAGGAAAATAACCAAAAAAAAAATCAAAAATGTTAGGAAATTAGGTTTTTGCAATCAGAATGACGTGTCATGATCTGAAAAGAATGATGAAATCCCCAAAGATTTTATGTATCTCAAAGTTGTAAAAAACTCCTCTAACGATGCCACATTATCCTGATTGCAAAACATGATTTCCTAGCCTCACTCAGAAAAAAAGAAAAAGAAAAAAAATTTCTTATTGTTATCTCAAAGTTTCCCGTCCCTTTTTTCACTCTAATTTATCCCTTTCTCTCCTTGTTATTTTGTATGAAACCATCTTCTCTACGTTTGCACCCAAAATAAATATATATTATTCATGTTTGGCAAATAAAAATAAACCAAGATGAGAGAGAAAAAAAGTAGTGTTCATTATTTCTTCTTCCCCATTAGCATATACACCCATAAATAATAAGGAAAAATAACAACATTTATCATTAGCATTTGTTTATTATCTTCACCATCTGTATTTTGTGTGTCTGTTTGTTCTTTTAAACAAACAGATAGAAAAAACAGACATTCGTTAATGGGTTTTATATTTTGTATTTTTCCGTCATTTGTATTTGGTGCGACTCGTTTTTCTTTCGCTTTTCTATAGATTATTATTTATTTTAGTTTTTTGCTAGAGTTTGTAATTTGTAGAGTTAAGGTAGAGAAGATGAAGAATAGAGAAAGTGTAGAGAACTAGAGAATATAAGAATTCTTTTCAGATTAATTTCCTAAAAAAGTATGATTCTTAAAGATTGCGACTTTTTAACACTACAACTTCTACAGTCTCACACCACTTTTCTTTTCGACACCATCAATAAAAAAAGTAAAAACTCCAACTCAAACATTCTTCTTCTCCTCTCTTCTTTCCTCCTCCATCCCTCTTTGCTCATCTCTTCTCCATCAAGTATAATCACCCCACCGCCACCACGCCACTCCCCATGACCGCCAGCTACCCCGCCACTTCCTCATTTTTCTCATTTTCTTCTCCTCTTTTTAAGCTTTTTCTTCCCCATAGTCCACACCCCATCACCGCCGGCCACCCTTCCACTGCTTTCATCTCTTATTCTTCTTCTTCTATGCTCTTCTCTATTTTTTCTTCCACATCGCCCTCGCAGAGTACTCCAAGAGGATGGGTTCCCGCTCTCGGCGGCCTCCCACGCGTAGAGGTCTCCATGAGGATGGGTTTTCCATTTGTTGGAGCCTGCGAGGGTCAAATTATTTTTCCCTCTTAGAGGTTGTCGTGAGTGGGGAACTCATCCTCGTGGAGTCCTCTACAATGGGAATGGGAAAAAAAACAGAAGAATAAGATGGTGGCAGGGCGTGGTGGTGCAGCCAGCGATGATGGGGCATGGCGTTTTAGTATTGCTGACATGGTGGTGGTGCTTGATGGAGAGGAGATGAACAGAGAGGTGGTAGTTTTTTTTTTCCAGAGAAGACAGAACAGACAAGAGAAAAATAGAGATCAAGATAGTTAAAGCGTGAAGCAAAGGTGAAGCGATTTACCATAGCTTGGCCTTAAGCAAAAAGCAAAACGTGAAGCAATGACTTTACACAAGTAAAATGACCCTAAATATATGTAAATATATGAATTTTGCTTGTATCTAAGCTTTTAACTGTATGCATTATTAATTATTTTCTACTAGATTTAGATGTATTAGCTCAGGTTAATGTAAGTGTTCGTATTGCTTCCTATGTTATGATGTTTGTTACCATTCACTCCAACATCATATTTCTAGTCAGTGTCTCCCCGAGAACTACTCCCCATTGCCCCACGATTGTGTTCCATAATCAATCACCTTAAGTAAACAAATTTTTTTTTATTAATATATAGGTTATTAATGCATAGATAATCAATGTATAGATGTGGGTTCCTTCTTCGGAGTTATAATGGTGGAAATTTCGGTGAAGCTCTATTAAAGTAAGAAGATTCGTGCCTTGAGCAAGATCTCCAACTCCTGCTCTATTGAAGCTCTCTAATTCAACCGTGAAGCTCTAAAGTTAAGAACTAAGATTGCCTTTCGAAAAAAAAAAGATAAGAAGTAAGAGAAAAAAGTATGAGAAGAAAAAAGACAAAAAAAAAAAAAATTGTTTAATGAAGCCATGGCTATGGTGGCTTCATGCTTTAAAATAACACTAAAAGTGGCTTTTGTGGCTTCAGGATAGCGGTCCGGCTTTCACCAAGGTGAAACGAGATGTCATGGCTTAGCTTGGCTTTTGGCTTTAAGCAGTGGCTTTGGATGGCATTAACTACACTCATAGAGATTATGTGGAATATTTTAATTAGTGGTGTGGTCGGCGGCGATGGGGCATGGCGTGGTGGTGTTGCTAGCGATAGGAGTGTTAATCGGTTCGGTTGGTTCAAAGTTGAACCAAAATCGGACGGAAACAATAATTTGATTTTCGGTTCGGTTCGATTTTCACATTTATCAAATAAATAACCAAAATCAAACTGAACAGATTGATTCGGTTATTTTCATTTTTTTTTATTTATTTTCTGCTGCTACAAACAACTGAGTTGACTCTAGTACAAAAGAATAAGTCAAAGCTACAAGAAATGGAAAGAAGGAAATGAAGCTTAGTTTGCGATCGATGGAGAAAAACTCAAAGATAGATAATACAAATAAAATAAAAGTTGAAGAGAAGAGAAAATAATAAAGAGAAAGCAAATAACAGATGAACACAAAAAGAGTTTCCAGGATCCGACTATTCATTTATAGAGAATTCTTTCATTTTTTCTTGCCTATTTCTATTGATAATTCCATCAGATAAAAAAACGGCATTGTCTATCATATACACAATATTATAACATCATACATAATATTATAACCATAATTGCACTGTTTACATCTTAATCTATCTCCATCACAGCCATGTGATGATTTGAGCAACACCGAAACCTTCGATGACGATTCCACAAGTCTTGTAATTTCATCCTACAAGAAGTTTTTTTATCAAATCAGAAGTGTCAAAGTTATCGCCATCGCCATTACTCATCTTTGCTGCAAGCAAGCAAATGAAAAGTTTGATTTTCTTCAACAAGATCGAGTCAAAATTTGTCTCTCCTCCTCAACTTGAAAGTGGTTGGATAGAGAGAAAGAGATATAGGTAGTTAAAAAAAGAAAATAGAACATTAATAAAATGAGGGAAGTTGGGTAGGTAGGGAGAGGTGGGTGGGGCTTAAATAAGATAGAGAATGTAGGTTTTTTCAATTCTTATATGAATGGGGCATTAAAAAAAATTAGAAATTGGGAGTTAAGAGAGGGCGAGGATGTGGGGTGCACTGGAATGAGGTGAGAGTTTAAATAATAGTGGATTGGTCCCCTCAAATTAGACTAAAATAAATGGGTCTCCTCATGAATTTTATGGCATAGGATTCCATGCAACCAAACACACCCTTAGAGTGATATATTGACTGTGCTTTTATTGTTATGGTCTAGTTTACACCTCTGATGAATGAGCTAGTACCAATTTGTCAATTGCAGAAAAGTTGTGGAGCATATTTGTCTGCTGAAAACAAAGGGGGATATATCTGATGAGGAACAGAAAGATATGCTTGATTATCTCTACACAACCCAATATCAAATGGGAGGAATAGTTACCATATCACTCGGTGAAATCCAATTAATGTCTTTGTAGCTATTCTTTTTTCCAAAAGACAATTTGGACCTCTTTTAAGGAAATATTTATTTCATCATACTATGTATTATCTTTATGACAACAACCAAAAAATGCTTTGTTTACCACCTTGATTAAATTTGCGTATCCACCTACATTTTTTTTGTTGTTGAGAGGCCTTGTAGTTGTTTTATGCTCCCTGCTCTGACCAACTCCCGTTGACATATTTGACCTGTACAAGTAGCACACGTGAGCCATAGATCATCGTGGGGTGGCCGATGGTACTCCGATGCTAAAGTCAGACAAGGATCTCAGGAAAATGTAATGTTGTGACAAGCAATTTGTAGCGTACCTTAGCTTACCAACTTCATATCTTATTTATAGTGCAAGGAATTCTGGTTAAACCAGGCAATCGTAGGCGTAGATTAGGGAGGAGATCTTCGTGGAGATCCCTCTCTAATTAGGAGTCGTGTTGTAGGAGAGAGGTTCCATGTTAGCTCCGTGCTCTAAGATACGAAGGAGATAGTTAGTTCTCAATCAAAGAGCATTACGTAGAATGGAGTTTTCCTGTGTGAAAAATACTCTGGTAATTGCTTTCTAGTAGGGAGCAAATAGCAGTTGTGGTTGCCCGTCCGAAGCAGACCCTGAAGACCGCTCGGGCTGGATCCGTATTGAGTTGTTGCTTGAGCCACTTTTCCTCGAGATCATCATGACATGCGTACGGCTCATGGGTATGATTGTTTTTATGTATCATCAGTTACTCTTCCGAGTTAGTAGGCCATCACATCGGTTCGCTAAGTCATAACTGGAAGGGATGTGCCACTCATGATATTTAAATCTGAATCATTGCGCTTGAGCCGCGCGCTGCATTAATTGAACGTGCGCTGGTTCGGCGGAAAAGAGGCGGGAACCCATCACCTATATAGTTCATTCGCAGTGCAAAGTCTGACTATCCTACTTTTCTTGCTTTCGAAGATATCGTTCTGATTAGGAGTTTGTTCATCTTCCCTATGGCCCGAGAAGATGTTCTTGATGATGTTGTCTTGGCCGAGGGCCTAGAGTTTTTTGAAAACAGGTTACTGTCTGAATCTGGTCTTGCCGAAACCCACCCGTACTAGGTTTGTAGTCCTGAAGGATTTTCCATTGTATCTTCTAACGGGTGACCAAACACCAATGTCACCTCCGAATGGTTTTATCTATTTATACCTGGAGATGCTTCAAACTGGAGTGTGCTTTCCAGTTCTGGACGTGATCTGGGAGTTCTTGAATCTGCTAGGGATTTCTCCAACTTAGCTGGGTCCCAATGGATACAGGGTTATCCTCATGATTCTGCTTTGTGCTAAGGAGGGATTTCTTCAACTTACCGCTCGTTGACAGCAGAACAATGATGCATGTAAGTTGAAGACGCCGAAGTGCTTCGGTAGACTACCTGATGACTTCAAGTTCCGACAAAAGTTTTGTTTCTTGGCCCTTGCAGATTCAAAGTATTTTCGATGCAAAGGTCGTCCGCTCCAACGACAGTTCAGACCGCTTCGTAAGTTTGACTCTTTTCTTGTAACTTTGATGTGCTTGATGGATGATTGGCTTACCATTGCTCATGTTTTTTTTGCAGGGAGGTTTTTCACTACTCCTCTTACTTTAAAGGAGCGAAACACCATGGAGAAATTTTGTGACTTGCCGCAAAGGGAGATGATGGATGTAATCAAAGTTTCCAACTTCATCCATAGTGGGTTGTGGGGCAATTGGCACGTAGCCCCCACTTTATACCGAGAGGCGCACATTAAGTCAGAAGATGGAGCCACTTCCCGAAAGAGGAAGGTTGTTAAGGCCATTCTCCTGTTTTGTCTGATGTGGAGGAGTCGTCTGAGACGCTTGCTTCCTTTGTGAAGAAGAAGTCTCGTGTCAGAACTGGTTCGTCTTTGGCACGACCCGCTACAATGAGAAAGGATCGAGAGTTTGCTAAGCCTGTTGAGGCGGAGAGTAATGTTTCTTGCTTGGAGGTAGATTATCTGCTATTGGTGGGAGTCACAGACTGGTCGAACCTTAGTGACGCTTAGGTAGATGCTATAAATGATTGTCTGGTGCGGGTTGCAATGGCGATTTCTACTGGCGTTGTTTCGTGTGGGGCTGTTATGATAGAAGGCTCTTTTGAAGATTCGCCCGAGGTATGGAATCTGATCGCCCTACTGATGATTTGCCTGAGAGTAGTTGTGGTACCGGTCATGCTTCCTGTAGTACGCGTTGTTCACCGTCACGTCGAGGGCCACATTTAGAAGTGTTGGAGGGCGTTTTGGATACTTGGCTTCCTCGTCTGCCTCCGAATCCTATTGAGTTGTCTCGCATTAAAGGGTCGATTGCTCTTAATAAAGGAAAAGTCATGGAGGAGAGTTTGAAGACGGTGGTGACCGTGAAAGGTGGTGCTGGCGTAGTTCTAGATCAGGGAAAGCTTTATCCTAATGCGCAGATAAGCTTGTTTGCACCTGACTTAGTGAAGCTGAGCTCGCAGGTCAAAAACCAAGAGGTGGATATAGAGTATGTTTCGAGGAAGCATATAACCAGGCATCACAGCTGGTTGATGGACCACGCTCCGAAACCCTAGGAGGATTCGCTTGAAGGGTATATGGATAATGGTTTGAAGTACCTTATGTTGGGTATGTCTCATATGAGCCACGCGACCGTTGCTGGAATGAAAGTCAAGGAAGCTCGTGAGAGAGTGTACACCTTGGAGCGTGTTTTCTCACATGTGTAGATGTTGTATTCTGATGCGCTTCATGAAATTGAGCAGCTTAAGAAGTAGGTGGAAAATATGCGGCTAGATCAATCAACTGTGGTCGCTGAGGCTCAAAGGGCTCATCTGGAAAACCTTGAGCGCTAACTGGGAGAGGTAGTGTCCAAAAGGGACAGACTCAAGCAGGAGCTGAGCCGGATATATCGAGAAATCAAGGTTGCGCAAGAAGCCGTGGATAAATCATGTTCTAAGTTGTAGTCCTTTGCTGAAGAGAGTACTTCAAACGAAGCTGGCTGGGCCACTGAGAAGCAACAGTTGAAATCTGATGTGAATTTTTATGCTCGAGAAGCGAAAAAAGTCGAATACCAGCTTGAACTGGAATGGCATGAACTCAGTGTTGTGAAGAGTAATTTGGCCACATAGCAGTCCTAGGTTGATGCACTGATTGGTAAGTTGGAGCTGTTGGAGCGCGAACTTATTGACTCGAAGGTGCGAAAGGAAGAACTTTTCCTGGAATAAGGCAAATGTAAGTTCCGCTGGGTCATACATGGTTGGCTGGAGCTGTTGTTGCTGATGAAGGAGGAACATCCAGAGTGGAACCTTGATCGTTATAAGAATATGTGATATGTAGAACTGTCTGTCACTTCTGTGTCGTCGGACGAGGAGGATGATTCGATCCCTAACGTCCAAGTTGAAACGCGTATGGATGCAACTTCTGCCCATATTTTCACTAGTCTTAGCTCTCTTTTTTGTACCTTCTCCTGATTAGGAGCAATTTTGTGTGCTTGTTCTTTCTTTGTCTTGACCATTAATAAAAACAGTGTTATCCGTTTTACGCCTTTTGTTTCCATTAAATGTTTTTTTTCATTTTACTTTGTCGTCTTGTTTTGGCATAGGCTAGTCGAATCAATAGGATGTTGCCTGATCTGTCTGCAATAGAGAGCTTGACCACTTTGTATTGTGACTGACCTAGGTCATTACTTGTTTGTTTGACTGGTCGGCTTTAGCTTTGTCTGACTGGTCGGCTTTAGTTGTTGCCTTGGGCAAGCTGTGATGGCCGATTGTACGCGTCAGAACCTTCGTGCTGAGTCAGGCGCCGTAAGCTTGGTTAGCATCCTAATTAGCTTTTATGCGGACACCACCTATACTATATTTGTATCAGCACGAGTGACATTTTCTAATGTTAGGATGACAATCCGTTTGAGCGTGAAGGTGCTGATTTGGCTAGATTCATAACTGCGTCTGCTGGTTGAGAGAGAAAGCGGACGTCGTGTGACGAGCTACTTGAGACTCCCACCATCCAAATCATTTATGATGAACAAGGCAAATGACAGATTTGGGGATTAAGGGTTTGACAATCAGGCTGAAGAGCAGTGGTCCCGTGGCAAGCCATCGAAATCAGTTCAGGAGTAACTAGGCTTCCACCATCTAAATCCTTCATGATCTAACGAGGAGGACGACAGATTCGGGGAGTAAGGTTTTGACGACTAGGCTAAAGAGCGGTGGTCCTGTGGCAAACCGTCGAAATTTTTTCGGGAGTAGGCTTCCACAATCCGAATCATTTATGACCGAGCAAGGCAGACAAAAAATTCAGAGAGTGAGAGTTTGGTGACCAGGTTGAAGAGCAGTGGTCCTGTGGCAAGTCGTCAAAACAGTTCGGGATTGTCTAGGCTTTCACCTTTCAAACCGTTGACGCCCTCCCTGTGTGGTGGGGCTACAAATTTGAGAGAATTTAGCGATCACACTTAAAAGCAGTGGTCCCGTGGCAAGCTGTAGAAATCAGTGTAGAAATCAGTTCAGGACTGGTTAGGCTCCCACCATCTAAATTATCTATATCTGAGTACACCAAGCTACAAATTTGGGAGTGTTTCGGCGGCTGCGCTGAAGAGCATCGGTTCCGTGGAAAACCATCGAGATCAGTGCGGGACTAATAGGGCTCCCACCTTCTAGACTATCTACACTCTTGCGCTGTGGCTACAAGTCTAGGGTTGGTGATTTGGTGACCACGCTGAAGAGCAGTGGTCCCGTGGTGAGGCATCGGACTCAGTTCGGGATAGACTGGGCTCCCACCTTCTAGACCATCTACACCCTTGCATTGGGGGCTACAAGCTCAGGGTTTGATCAGAAGCTTTTGTCACTAATCGTCACCAGCTAGGCTTACCTGACTAGGTTCGATCCCTGAAAAGTCGTCATCACTAGGTGTGATAACATTGATTAGACTCCCACTTCCTAAACCGTCAATGCCAGCGCTGGGTGAATTAGGTATCGGGATAAACCGAAAGTTATCGTCATCAGTCATTGCTGACTAAGCTTGCCTGGTTCGAAAGGAGGTTCCGCTTGCTAAGGGGCGTGTGAACCCGATCCGTTCGCATGGTACATGGTGTAGAGGAAGTTAGCTTAAACCAACTAGTAATCTGCAGGTACGATCTGGATGTCAGGGTTGACTAGGATCTTTTGGTGCTCGTGCCATGCATGCGACAGGGTGTTGTTTGATTATCAGGTTATGCCCATGGGTCCGCAGAGAAAGGGCTAGGGTTTTCTGCACGGTGCATTATGTGTACGGCGTAGATCGCGCAGTGACATGTGTATGGCGTAGGTTGCGTGATAGTTGAGTATCGATTACTCCCTCAATTGACTGGGTTGCGTGCAGTGCCATTAATTGATTGACGTGTTCTGCGCAGCTTCCTTGGGAACCGTTGTCTTCCTATTTTTGGACGTTGTTCAATGCTTGGCCTTTATTGCTTGAGTGTCTATTTGGTGAACCATTACGTCTTTACAATTATGTTTCCCAATGGTTGTAGGCATTATCTTTCACAGCGTTTATCTCTCATTAATGTTGTAATTTGAAGAAGACGTTTTGTATTTTCCAAAGGCTGAAAGAAGATGTTTTGGATTTTCCAAAGGCTGAAGCTGTATTTCCATATCTGGAGTCTTCGAGTGTTATGATGTTTATGCCATTCAGGAGTGGCGAAAGTTGTCATTATGCATGGTCACCTGATATGGGTGGGCACATAGATGATCTGTTGATGTCTCATATTAGCGAGATGCCCTGGTGTTACACTGTACTAGGGTTGAAAACCGAACTGACGGTTCGATTTTTCACCTAAACCATGAACCTAACTGATTCTAATTTATACAAACCGTAACTGAACTGAACCGACTAAAATCAAACTAAAACCGAAATAAAACCGAACCAAATGACTATTTTAAACTTATTATATTATTTATATATTAAGTATATATTATTTATTATATGTATTTAGTTTGGAATTTTTTAAAATCAAAATCGAATCGGACCGAACTTAAAATAAATCGATCGGTTAGGTAGGTTTTTTGTTCAACCCTACACCATACCACTTGTATCCTCGTGCACTCGAATCTCGCGACTGACCAGTGGTTGATCGAAATGTTGGTTGATGTGCAATGTTTTTGGGTGTGGTATCTCAGCCATATCGGGTATCGCATGTGTGAAAAGTGGCCTCCCTTGGCAGCACTGTGAAACCTCGATTGCGTTGTTGCATGCGGCAATCCTCATCTACCCACTTCGAAGTTGTTTGAGGAAGTAAGAAGGGGGTGAGATGTTTCTTGAGGGAGATCAGCAGCTCGTCAGAAAGTGTTCAATGCTGCAACAAGGGCATCTTGATGGACTGATGTGATGGAGCAATCCGACTGCTCAGTCCTTTCAGTCCCTTCTTACACTTCGATTTTATCTTTGGAAGTGGTCGAGCGATTTTTTATCTTTGCTCTCACCAACAAACTGCCCACAGTATGTAATCTTTTATATCCGCCTTAAGGAGTTCGCAGTATGTAGTCTTTTGTATCCACCTAAAAGTGTTTGTTGTTACATCTTTCCAATAATCAATAGAGTTTGTTTTTCTAATTCTTGTTTTATTTCTTAAATAATCAAAAATCAAATAATTCGCTTAAGAATTTTAAACTCAATATTGACTTTGGAAAAGGAAACAAACAAATTAAAGCAAACTAATTATTCACGGAGATGAAATGATCTTGGCCTTGAAATGAGTCCGGATTGCCTTAGAGGATCTTTCGACGGACTGTTGAGGTGTCGAAAAGTCTACTGAATAGTAAACCTTGTAAAGGGGCGGATCTCCTTTCTAATGGAGTGTCGGGAGGATGCGCCTCTGCTTGACATGGCCTTCTTATCTTGTCGAGCGGAAGAACTTGATGTTGTACCACTTGAATTTGATGTTTCCGCCAATGACTTGCTTGGCATTGGGTCGAACGGCTCTACAAGGTGCTCTGGATTTGGGAGCACTCTGTCTGTTTCAGTGCGGTGTAGTGACAGCCTCGTGTCGCTGGTTGGTCACCACATATAGTGCCTTTTGAGTGGTTAGCTGGATACTTAACATACTGATGAAGGGTGGAGACCATGGCTCCATCAAGGAAGAGATTGTAAGATGATGACGCGTCTACCACCATGAAGTCTAGAAATATGACATTCCTTAGATATGGCTCTCCGGCCACTGAGGCTAATCTTATCATTCTGACGGGGAAGCCTTTCTCCCCGCTGAATCTGATCTGTTGGTGCTCTGATGGCGTTAGGCGTTCCTCTTTGAGGTTCATGCTGCAGAAAGCTTTGTTGATCAGAATGTTGAACGAGCTTCCTGTTTCAATGAGAGCTTTTTTACTTCCCACTTCGCAATAGACACAGAGATGACATAGGCGTCGTTGTGTGACGCTCGGACTTCGTCTAAGTCCCTGTTCGTGAAGATCAAAGTGGGAATGGGCTTCTGAATTCTTGAATGGAAAATGCGTCTATCCTCATCCACGAGTTGCGTCCACATATCCAACAGAGTCTGCTTGTAGGACCCGTGCGATTGGTCTTCATCGGGTCCGACTCCATGAAGGATGTATATTATCCCTAAAGTCTTTTTCTTTACTTCTTTTACTGATTCCCCCGGTCTTTGGTCTGATCTGACTGCTTGTCAGATTTCAGGAATTTTTCAACTTGCCTTTGCGGATTCAGTATTCCACTTCATACCTCAGACTCTTGCATTCATTGGTGTTGAGGCCGCCTTCTTTGTAGTACGTACAATACTTGATGTTGTACCATCTAGGTATAGTATAAGCCTAACATTCGATAGGTTTTGTTTAGCTCCGGCACTGAATTCACTGTACTTAACTTACGATAAATCAAGTTAGCTCTTATGTTATGAGTGGGAGGCTCTCATAAGCCATTTTGCCTTCCAATTCTTCATGGAATTGAGTACATTCACACATTGGCATTTAGGGGTGTTGCAGCTCTGGATCCAATGAAGTTGGATGATTTCTCCGGCCTGTTGTCGCTACACTTTCTTTTGCTCCGTTCCTCATCCCTGCGCCTCTTTCCTTCCTTATTATCCCTCGAAGCAGAAGGCTTCCTGTCGCCTTCGATTTCTCTTTTGGCTGTCCTCGATTCCTCCAAGGTGATGTGCCTTTGGACGCTCTTGAGGAACTCCGCCATGTCCAGAGGGGGCTCCAAGGTGAGGTCCTCAAATAGCTTTCCCTCTCTGAGGCTCGCAGTAGAGGCCATCACGACTGTATCGTTGTTGCATCCGTCGATGAGGGTCAGCTCATTGTTGAAGTGTGTAACATACTCTAGGAGCTTATCGCCAAACCTCTGCCTTAGAGAGAGTATGTAGTGCGGACCTTTTCTGAAACGCTGATTTTCGAAGAAGCGGGTCGAGAATTTCTTCGCCAGTGTTTAGAAAGAATCAATTGACTTTGGAAAAAATTTGTAGAACCATGTCAATGCAGGACCTTTGAGACTAGTAGGAAAGGTACTGCACATGACGGATTCAAATCCTTCTTTGAGGGCCATCACGTACCGGTAATGGCATAAATGATCGAAGTGATCGGTGGTCCCGTCGTAGGAATCTAGCTTTGGGGGAATGAATTTCCTCATAAGGGTCTCACTCATTATTCGGTCTACGAATGGCAGGACGAAGAGGCGATACAAGTCGTCAAGATCATGCATTTTGCAGAAGGGATTCTGGGGGTCGAGCCTCTCTGTTCTGGCAGCGAGCTCAACGTTAGCGGCACAACCTCTGTTAGTCAAGTGAGAACTAATGGGAGCTTGGCTCTCTTGTGCCTGTTCTTGACCATCCTTCAGTGGTCGAGTCACGTGTTGCTCTTGGTCTTCATTAGCAACGAGTGGATTCTGTCGTGTGAGTGTCTCCACCGCCTTGATGACCTGTTGTATCTGGGACACTATAGCACATCGATTCTGGGGTCAACCGTTGCTACAAACTGCACAGGGATGTGAGTTGACTGCCTGAACTGCTGAAAGGCCTGATATAGGGACAACTTGAGCGTTGGATGTGTCCCCTAGTTCTTCGTTGTTGCGTTATCTGGTGTTCACCATCTCTCTGAATTTTGGTAGGTGACGACGCTTAGTCTAAAACTAAGAACTATGTCGATCCCACGGACGACCCATTCATTTTTCGCTCTCTGTTTTGACCTAGTTCCGCTGATATGTTTGACCTGCACAAGTAGCACACGTGAGCCATGTACTACCGTGGGATGGCCGATGGCACTCCGATGCTAAAGTCAGACAAGGATCTAAAAGAAGGTGTAATACTGTAACAGGAAATTTGTAGCGTACCTTAGCTTACCAACCTCATGTCTTATTTATAGTGCAAGTTGTCTTGATTTAACCAAGTCATCGTAGGCGTAGATTAGGGAAGAGATTTTCGTGGAGATCCCTATCTAATTAGGAGTCGTGTTGTAGGAGGGAAGTTCCATGTTAGCTCCATGCTCCTAGATACGCGGAAGATAGTTCCCAATCCAAGAGCATTTTATAGTGGGAAAGTTCCATGTTAGCTCCATGCTCCTAGATACGCTGACTTTCAACGAAGCGGATCCCCCTGCATCAACGCTGCAAGGGCATCTTGATGGAGTGATGTGACGGAGCAATCCGACTGCTCAGTCCTCTCTTAAACTTCGATCTTATCTTTAGAAGAAGTCGAGCGATTTTTTGTCTTTGCTCTTACTTGCAAACTGCTCGCAGTAGTATGTAATCTTTTGTATCCGCCTCAGGGTGTTCACAGTATGTAGTCTTTTGTATCCGCCGCAAAGTGCTTGTTGTTACATCTTTTCTATAATTAATAGAGTTTGTTTTTGTAATTCTTGTTTTATTTCTTAAATGATCGAAAATCACATAAGTCTCTTAAGAACTTTAAACTCAATATTGAATTTGGAAAAAGAAACAAACAAATTAAAGCAAACTAATTATTCACGGAGATGAAATGATCTTGGCCTTGAAACGAGTCTGGATTGCCTTAGAGGATCTTTTGGTGGACTGTTGAGGTGTCGAAAAGTTTACTGAAGAGTAAATATTATAGAGGGGTGATCTCCTTTCTAATGGAGTGTCGGGAGGATGCACCCCTACTTGACATGGCCTTCTTATCTTGTCGAGCGGAAGAACTTGATGGTGTACCACTTGAATCTGATGTCTCCACCAATGAATGGCTTGGCACTAGGTCGAACTGCTCTGCAAGATGCTGCTGGATCTGGGAGCACTCTGTTTGTTTCAGTGCGGTGTAGTGGTAGCCTCATGCTGCTGGTTGGTTTCCACGTACGTATAGTGCATTTGGAGTGGTTAGCAGTATACTTAACACACTGATGAAGGGTGGAGACCATGGCTCCATCAAGGAGGAGATTGTAGGATGATGGTGCGTCTACCACCATGAAGTCCAGAAATAGGACCTTCCATAGTTGTGGCTCTCCTATCACTGTGGTTGGTCTTATCATTCTGACGGGTAAGCATTTTTCCCTGTTGAATCTGAGCTACTGGTGCTCTGATGGCATTAGGCGTTCCTCTTTGAGGTCCATGCTGCAGAAAGCTTTATAGAACAGAATGTTGAGCGAGCTTCCTGTGTCAACGAAAGCTATCTTCACTTCCCACTTCGCGATAAACACAAAGATGACCAAGGCGTCGTTGTGTGGCGCTCGAACTTCGTCTAAGTCCCTGTCCGTGAAGGTCAAAGTGGGAATGGGCTTCTAAATTCTTGAATAGAAAATGCGTCTATCCTCGTCCATGGGTTGTGTCCGCATATCCAACAGAATCTGCTTGCAGGACCTGTGCGATTGGTCTCCATCGGGTTCGACTCCATGAAGAACGTATATTATCCATGAAGTCTTTTTTTCTACTTCTTTTACCGACTCCCCCAGTCTTTGGTCTGATCTAACTGCTTGTCAGATTTCAAGAATTTTTCGGCTTGCCTTTGCGGATCCAGTACTCTACTTCAGACCTCAGACTCTTGCAATCATTGGTGTTGTGGCCGCCTTCTTTGTGATACGTACAATACTTGTCGTTATCCCGTCTAGCAAGGTCTCTACGTGTCTTCGGAGGCCACATTAACTCCTCTCGATTCTTCATGGACTTGAATACATTCACATATTGCAATTTAGGGGTGTTGCGGTTCTGGATCCAATGAAGTTGGATGATTTCTCCGGCCTACTATCGCTATGCTTCTTTTTGCTCTGTTCCTCATCCCCACGCATCTTTCCTTCCTTCTTATCCCTCGAAGCAGAGGGCTCCTGTCGCCTTCAATTTCCCTTTTGGCTGTCGTCGATTCCTTCAAGGTGATGTGCTTCTTGATGCTCTTAAGGAACTTTGCCATGTCTAGAGGGAGCTCCAAGGTGTGGTCTTCGAATAGCTTTCCCTTTTTGAGGCCCGCAGTGAATGTCGTCACTGCTGTATCGTCGCTGCACCCATCGACAGCTCATTGTTGAAGCGCGTGACATACTCTTTAAGCTTCTCGCCAAACCTCTGCCTTAGAGAGAGTATACAGTGCAAGCCTTTTCTGAAACGCTGGCTTTCGAAGAAGCAGGTCAGGAATTCCTTCGCCAGTGTTTTGAATGAATCAATTGACTTTGGCAAAAGGCTGTAGAACCACGTCAATGCAAGACCTTTGAGACTGGTAGGAAAGGTCCTGCACATAACGGATTCAGATCCCTATTTGAGGGCCATCACATACTGGTAGTGGCGTAGATGATCGAAGGGATCGGTGGTCCCGTCGTAGGAATCTAGCTTCGGGAGAGTAAACTTCCTCGGAAAGGCCTCGCTCATTATTCGGTCTACGAATATCGGGACGAAGAGGTTATACAGGTCATCAGGATCATGCGCTCCTATGACACTCCGATGTTAAAGTCAGGCAAAGATCTGAAGAATTTGTATTACTGTAACAGGGAATTTGTAGCGTACTTTAGCTTACCAACCTCTCTTATTTATCCTGCAAGAAATCCTGATTTAACCAAGTCATCATAGGCGTAGATTAGGGAGGAGATCTTCGTGGAGATCCTTATCTAGTTAGAAGTCTTGTTGTAGGAGGGAAGTTCCATGCTCCTAGATACGCGGGAGATAATTCACAATCCAAGAGCATTCCGTAGAAGGGAGTTTCCCTGTGTGAAAGATATTTTGGTGTTAGCTTTGTCGTTGGGAGCAAATATCAGTTGTGGTTGTCCGTCTGAAACAGATCCTCGAGATACTTGCTTGAAAATGGCTTACGGGTATTGAGGATAGCTGTGAAACGTTTGGGTCTACCATGTTGTGAGAGTTCAGGCCCATCTGACGGGCTAAGGACCGCTCGGGCTGGATTCGTATTAGGCTGTTGCTTGAGCCCGTAGTTCCTTGAGATCGTCATGACACATATACGGCTCAGGAGTATGACCGTTTTTATGTATCATCAATTAAAAGGAACCAAAGTACATTAAAACATATGCATCTCGATGAACGAAATATATCACTACTTTTGTTGTCGTATGCTTGTTTAGTTTGATATCTCTATTATAATTCTTAGTGGTGTTTTATTATTCATTAATTGCTGACCGTGACAAACAAAAAGGTTAAGACAAAAAAGGGCTGGGATTGAGAGTTGGGAAGATGTTGATGGTTGAGATTCATTCTCTGTAATGACATGTTTGCAATTATAAAATATGTGGAAGGGGAAAAAAAATGGTGAAATTTTTGGTGGAATGTACATGTGGTGGAGAGAGAAAATTTTGTGTTTTTTTTTTCAAAATGAAAATTGATATAACTATCTTCGTAGTTGTCGGATTTTGGTAAACTTAATATCGTTGAAAATCATTTTTGAAGATTTTTCCAATAAAACCTATGATCAATACAAGTGCTAAAATTTTTAAATTATATATTTTATTATTAAAAAACGTCTAACCTATTTCACGCCATTGGTGTTTTTCAAAATTTTTAGAGGAATGAAATTAGCTTCTAAAGGTATATCCAAACAAAGAACTCGAATTCTGATAGAACTAATAATTAATACAAGCGCTACAATTTAAAATATATGTTTTATTATTAAAAAACTTCTAATACCTTTCACGTCATTAGTATTTTCAATATCATATCAGAAAAAATGAGACGGACATCTTAATGTACATTTAAACAAAAACCTTAAATTTAATATTTTGGCGAATTCAAAGTTTGGGAGATAACTCACCTTAGACGTTTGAATTTTTATCCTCAAAATTTGTAGTGAGTCTAACCCTAAAGTTTACAGTATATATTTGTAACTTAGAATAAGTTTGCTCTTCAAAACTGATAGTGAGGATGGTGGCGGGGGTGTTCAGGATATGTTATTTAGCAAAAAAATTATGTATTTTGTTGGAGTGCCAACGACACGGGTATTATGCAATCTCTATTACAATTTAAAGTGATGTTTTACTATTCATTCCTGACTGAGACAAAAGAGGGGTAGGATTAGGGGTGAACAAAAAACCGATCAAACTGATTAAATAGACCGAACCGATCTAAACCGAACCAATCGGTTCGGATTTGTTTTGGTTTTAAAAAATTCAAAACTGAAGTGGTCGATTCGGTTTTCGGTTTCTATGTGATTTTAACCGACCAAACCGAACCAACCGAATATATATAATAAATAATATATATTTTATATATAAATAATACAATATGTTTAAAATAGTCGATCGGTTCAGTTTTATTTCGGTTTTGGTTTGATTTTAGTCGGTTCGGTTACGGTTTGCATAAATTAGAATCGGTTTGGTTTCGGATCGATTTTGTTAATGGTCGGTTCGGTTTCGGTTTGAAAATTTTAAAACTGACCTAAATCGGTTTGGTTCACGGTTTAGGTGAAAAACCGAACCGTCGGTTCGGTTTTCAGCCCTAGGTAGGATTGAGAGTTGGAAAGATGTTGAGGGTTAAAATATATTCTCTATAATGGCATGATTGTAATTATAAAACATGTGGAAGGGCAAAAAAATGGTGAAATTTTTAGTGGAATGTACATGTGGCGGAGAGAGAAAATTTTGTATTTTTTTCTCAGAATGCAAATTTACATAACTATATTTGTAGTTGTCAGATTTCGGTAAATTTAATATCGTTGAAATGCATTTTTGAAGATCTTTTCAACAAAACCTATGACCAATATAAGCTAAATTTTTTAAATTGTATATTGAAATGCAATTTTGAAGATTTTTCCAACAAAACCAATGATTTAAAACAAACACTTAAAATTTCAAAATATGTATTTAATTTATTTTTAAAACATGTAAGTATTTTAAAGGTTTTCATGCCTAAGTATAATATTTTTCAAAAAACGGACGAAAATTTATGAACATTCAAACAAAAACTTCGAACATTCAATTGATTCTAATTTTAACCGAGTTTGACATTAAAAAAATTTGTATTCTAAAATATGATATTTTTATGGAACTGCTTGAGTGCATTGGTGTGAATGTTGATATGGGTGCTCAGTGTATGATAATTAACAGTAAAAGTAAATAAACATATATAAAGTGTCATTGACACGGATAATATACTAGTGTTTGACATTTTGAATAAGTCACTTGCACTTACACTTTGTAATGTCTATTTTAGGATATGAAGAGGAGGTGTCAACATTCACAGAGATGGAGGAGAAACTCATCACATCTAACAAACCCTAATTGCATCTCTCACACCGAACGAATTCGACCAAGAAACACCAAAACCTAAAACTCAAAGAACAATGAATCTCTGTAAAATGAGGAGAAACAAGAATCCATACCTTCAAATTGAGCATAAACGAGAAGAAACAATCAATCAATTTGATGGATTGTTGTTCAAAATCACTAAAAAATTGGTCGAGTATCTCTTCTTTTGCGTTGTTTTTCCCTTTTTTGTTGATTTATTTTATTAATAGAGTAAAGAAAGAGAGAGAGGAAGGAAGGAAGGAAGAAGAAAAGATGGAAGCAAACATTGGTGGGAGGCGGTGATAGTGGTGGTGGTGAGTGGTGGACGAGCTAAGGGGGGAAGGGGAGGATGGAGAGTGGAGATGGAGAAAATAAGGATAGGGTTTTAAGGGTCAGTTGGGTAAAAAAATCGATTTTTATTTATAACGACAGTTAAACCAATCGCCATTAAATCTAACCGTCGTTAAACAATATTATTCTACGACGGTTGTTCCACCGTCGTTGAATAAAGTATTTGGCGACGGTTCTTTCAAAATGTCGCTAAATAACCGCCACTAACTTACCTATTTCTTGTAGTGAGTGTTTGACATTTTGAATCAGTCACTTGCACTTACACTTTGTAATGTCTATTTTAGGATATGAAGCCGGCAACAGTAGCTAGAATATTTTCACTTGGGCCCAAGTGCAAGTGGTCATAACTTTTAGGATTTTTTTTTTTTTTTTTTTTTTTACGAAGGATGGTAAATAGCGAAAATCATTTTCTAGTCATAGATGTTGCATTGCATGGGTGCATACATCCTTTTACTTCGTATCATTTTATCCTCTTAATTATGTTCAAGGATATTAAATGTGGGACATCGGTAGATTTTGCAAAAAGCAATTTTGCTAGAATGTCTCAGGTGCTTGGTTATTACGAGCCCGAGTACTGCATAGTGCATACTGACATTTTGTACACTTTGAAGATCTCATGATTGCTAATTTGCATTATTTATGCGCTTTAGTGGACATGTATTCATACACAGCAGAATCCTGATGGTTATACTCATGCAGTACACATGCGCTTCCAAATAATGGAAAACCTTACAAAGTTCTATATACTAACTCTCTCTATTCGAGTATTCATAAGGACCATGTCATGTATGCCTTAACATGTAAACATGCACCAACACTCCAATTCCTTTCTTTTCTTTACTACTTTTCAGTTTATAATGAAGCGGCATCTTTGTTGTTTCCTGATCGCATGAGCTGAATCTACTTGTTATTGATGGTTTCTTATAGGTTTTGATTTGTGTGGATTACGAATCTGAAGTAGAACATGATATGCCATCTATTTTCCGGAAAGCTGGCAAGGTTGTGATCACTACTTGAAGATATTTTAGATTGTTGGTTTTTCAATGAGAACAGTTTTACTTAGGAAGCTCTGCATTAGATGTCCTAATATGGAGTTTTACTTAGAACAGATTATGAAAGGACTAATTGTAACTATGAGGTTGAAATTGTTTGAAACAAACAGAAGCGCACAAGACGGGCGTGGGGGAAAGTCAGGAAGACCTGACTGGGAAAGGATAGGGCAGTGACGGAGTCAGGATTTTTGTTGAGGGGGGGGGGGAGGGGGCGGAGTGATGTCATTATATAAGCATTCAATGTCATCGTTTCTCCCATCCAAATTCTTGATAAAAAAAAATAATAAAAATACTCCCACTACTAAAAAAATTCCCTTTTGCGGCGACTCGTAGCGCGACGAGGGAAGTTTTGTCGCTCAAAATTATCATGGCGCGACGACATATTTAATATTGTCATGAAAGTACAAAAAATAGCTAACTACTTAACGCGACGAGCGGTTTCGTCGCGTCATAACCTCTGTCGCGACACAAGTAAGGCCTTCGTCGCATACCTAATATGCGACAACGTGTCGTCGCTTAAAACCAAATAATTTGTCACCCTAAAATACTTAGGGATACGCGTCGACTACTTTAAACGACCAAATTTAATATCCTCTGGCGACACACTATTTCTTCGCCTAAATATAGCTTACGCGACGCACCAAAAGCCTTCGTCGCCTAAAATTTGCCACTTTGAACAACACCCTAGGGTAACAAACTTTGTCATCGCCTAAAGATATCTTACGTCGCCTAAAGTATTCACAACAAAAATACCTCCTAGGGCGACAAACTTTGTCGTCGCCTGAAGATAGCTTACGCGACGGATTGGAAAGCTGCGTCGCCTAAAGTCTTCCCAACAAAGATACATCCTAGGGCAACAAACGTCGTTGTCGCCTAACGATAGTGTAAGCGACGAATAAGAACCCTTCATCGCATCAAGTATTCACAACAAAGATTCGTCGCTTAAAGAGAGCCGGTTCATCGCCTAAAACATTCTAGCGCGACAAACTTTGTCGTCGCTTGAATCTATCTTCCGCGAAGAATTGGAAGGCTTCGTCGCCTAAAGTCTTACATTCTAGGGCGACAAACTTTGTCATCGCCTGAAGCTATCATTCGCGACGAAGTGGAACGGTTCGTCGCAGCAAGTACTCACAACAAAGATTCCTCGCTTAAAGAGGGTCGGTTCATCTCCTAAAACATCCTAGGGCGACAAACTGTTTCGTCGCCTGAAGATCGCTTACGCGACGATTTTGAAAGCTTCGTCGCCTAAAGTCTTACATCCTAGGGCGGCAAACGTCGTCGTCGCCTAAAGATAGCGTACGCGACGAATAGGAACCCTTCATCGCATCAAGTACTCACAATAAAGATTCGTCGCTTAAAGAGAGCCGGTTCATCGCCTAAAGCATCCGAGGGCGACAAACTTTGTCGTCGCCTGAAGATATCTATCGCGACGAAGTGGAATGCTTCGTCGCATAAAGTCTTCCCAACAAAGATTCCTCGCGTAAAGCGAGTAGGTTCGTCGCACAAGCGCAGGTCTGCGTTTTTCACTATTTTCTCCTCTCATTTTTTTTTTTTCTCTGCTAGATTGATTTCTCTCACTATATACTCCAAGCTTCCAGCACTTAATTAGGCTTCGTCTTCTCTTTGTGTTGCCCGCGCCGGCCACACCTCCAATCTTCTCTCTCTTTCACTTGGAAAACGGTGAGGAAATTGCTTATTTTTTTATTTTTTGAAATTTCATGAAATTAGGTTGCTATCATGTGGATTTTTGGGAGTGTATCACATTGTTTTTCGAGTGCATACTAGATATTTATTAATTAATAATATCTACATCGTCCACTTGAAGAATTGTAATTGAGATGCTGCTGAAATTTTTCCACATTGAAACCTAATCGCATTAGTGTCGTTAACTCTCTTTAATTCTCATGTTTTGTTTATAAACTGAAAACAGGCGTAATGGAAAAACAGTGGATACAAAATCAGGACAAATGCTGTGATGAATATTTAAATGGGATCGAGAGCTTCATTGAGTTTGCAAGGGCACATGTCACTGTTACGACAAATCATATCAAGTGTCAATGTTGTAACAATTGTTTGTGGCAGACATTCAATATGGTTCGATATCATTTGGCGAGGTATGGGATGATTCTGAATTATACGAGGTGGATTTATCATGGGGAGCAACGAGAATTTGGTTCTACTTCATCGAATTCCCAGCCACTTGTGCCGCACATTGATGAAATGTGCATGAATGATAATGACCAAGTTATGAGTATAATAAATGACGCTTATCCATATGCATCGATGAACGAATATGGCATTGATGATATGGTAGGAGATACCATACCTCCCAACATGCTGCAAAGTGAAGAGTTAGAAAACTATGAAAGATTATTGAAACAAGCCCAACAAGCATTATACCCCAGTTGCACAGAGTTCTCCCTGCTTGCTGCCATTGTGGAGTTGATGCATTGCAAAGTGAAACATCATATGTCGAATAAGTGTTTTTCTCATTTAATGGGAATTATGAAGCGAATGCTTCCGAAGGAAAACATTTTGCCTGAGGATTATCGTAACGCGCAGAAATTGTTGAATGTTCTTGGTTTGGGGTATCAAAAGATTCATGCTTGCAAATACAACTGTGCATTATTTAATAAGGAAATTGAAGGGATGGATGCATGCCCTGTGTGCAATGAGCCAAGATATAAGCCTAATTCTGGTAATAAAATGAAGAAAATTCCACAAAAGGTTTTGCGTTATCTTCCACTGAAGCCCAAATTGCAGCGACTGTACATGTCAACGCACACTGCGAGTCATATGAGATGGCACAATGAAGGAAGGGTTGATGATGATTTTTTGAGACATCCTGCTGATGGAGATGCTTGGAAAGCATTCGATACTATGTATCCCGATTTTGCAGAAGACCCGCGCAATGTCAGATTGGGGCTTGCAACTGATGGATTTAATCCGTTCGGGAATATGAGCTCTACTCACAGCACCTGGCCCGTCGTTGTTGTTCCTTATAACTTGCCCCCTTGGATGAGTATGAAAAAAGAATTTACAATGATGACTTTATTAATTCCCGGTCATCCCGGAAAGGACATTGATGTTTATTTGCGGCCGTTGGTTGATGAGTTAAAAGACTTATGGGAAAATGGTGTACGTACGTTTGATAAGTCTACCAACACAATGTTTATGTTGAGAGCAGCAGTGATGTGGACTATACATGATTTTCCCACTTATGGAAATATTTCAGGTTGGAGTACTCAGGGCTATAAGGCATGTCCGATATGCAACGATGACGTAACGTCTGATTGGCACGCGGGAAAGGTTTGTTATATGGGTCACCGTAGATGGTTGCCCCAAGATCACAAGTGGCGAACAAATAAGGTGGACTTTGATGAAAAAATGGAGAACAACACTAGACCTAGAGAATCGTCGGGGGATGACATTTTGGCTAAGTTGAATAGCTTGGAATTTGGTCAGATTGGCAAACATCCCGATAATCGTGATACTAATTTGCATAGGTCAGCTACACATCTGAACTGGACGAAGAAGAGTATATTCTTCGAGCTTCCATACTGGTCGAAATTAAAGATCATGCACAACCTAGATGTGATGCATATTGAAAAGAATGTGTGTGATAGTGTGGTTGGGACAATTCTTGGCATCGAAGGAAAATCGAAGGACACTGTGAAAGCGAGGGAAGATTGTATGAACATGGGTATAAAGAAACGGTTATGGCTTAAGAAAGTCGGTGACAAATGGGTAAAGGGACATCCCTATTTTGCAGTTAAACCGCCAGTAAAGATAAAAAAAATTTAAGTTTTTTTCTTCTGTGAAGTTTCCAGATGGGTACGCATCTAATATTGCCCATGTATGAAAATGAGTGATGGGAAAATGTCAAGATTGAAGAGCCATGACTGTCATGTACTACTGCAACGCCTTCTTCCAGTCGCTATTCGAGGATTTTTGCCATCGGGTGTTGTTGGCCCTATTACAGAATTGTCGAGATTCTTCCAGCAGCTATGCGCAAAGTCTCTGCGCAAATCGGATATAGAAAGGTTGCAAAACGATATTATTAACAGATATTTCCTCCGGCATTTTTTACTTGCATGATTCACTTGATGATACATTTACCGGGTGAGGCAAAGCTTGGTGGGCCGGTCAATTATCGGTGGATGTACCCAATAGAAAGGTAACTCATATGCTTGTTTTCTAACTATTCTTCATTTATTGTAACGAATCTGACATCTTTTATATTTTGTAGAATACTAGGCACATACAAAAGGTACGTACGGAACAGGGCAAGACCCGAAGGATCTATAGTGGAGGCATATATTGCAAATGAATCACTTACTTATTGTGCAATGTATCTCCATAATGTTGACACGTCCTTCAACCGAACTCAACGAAATAATGACGGTGGTACTAGAAGTGAGACACTTTCTGTTTTCGCGCAACTCGCACGACCATTTGGCGAGCCACCAACAAATGATCAGTTTAGCGATAACGACATGGAAGTTGCGCATTGGTTCATACTCAACAATTGTGATGAGGTCTTGCCATTTTTGGAGGAGCATGAAGAACTACTTAGGCGTAAGTATCCTGCACATTTACGGGCCGAGAAACACCGTCAATTATTTCCTGAATGGTTTCGCAAACACGTAAGTTGATAACTATATGAAAATATGATAATATTGCTTTTTTTTATAATTGATATTCAACATATTCTGAATATATATAAATTTTTTTTAATACATGTTACAATTTTAGGAAGTAAATTCGGCTCTTTACGATGATGAATTATCAAAACTGGCGAGAGGTCCTATTCGATCTGAAACATTTTCGGGTTGTTATGTGAATGGTGTTAAGTTCCTGGTTATCGAGCGAGACAACAATTTGAGCACTCAAAATAGCGGTATTGAGTTCACTTCATTAAGGATGGACAGATGGTAAATAGATTACTAAATCAACAACATGCATTAGACTAACACAAATTCTTGAAGGATATTAACCTCTTTCAGCCGATGTTTCTTTGTAAGTTTGGTGATCACTTGAGCCTGATCAGTTCTTCTCTGAAGCTGGAGTAGTTTCAAGAAAATTTTCATCTTCTGGTAATGAACTTAATTGTGTTTCCTGGTCACTTGTATCATTTGATCCCAATAGATTTGTTGAGTATCCATGAGAAGCTTGAACCTGGGTAATATCTGCATCTAAAGTAGCACATAGTCATTGATAGCTATGCCAATAAATACATAAACAACGGCTCCATGAAAGATTAACAACAATTGAGTCCTTGTACACCTCACTACCTAGCACAGTTTGTCATGTATCCCTGCCTTTAGTGGGAGTTTGCAGATTCAAGAGGATTCTTGATCAATCTTGATTAAACATTGCTAAAGATCCTTTGAGCATTGGGTTTACTCAACGGAGAAATTAATCTCCATTTAATTGAAGGTTATCAATTTACGAGTTTGTCTCAAGGACACTAATATGCTTTCATATTGAAAGTTTTCCATTGTAGAGTCTTCTTCATTTGTGTATTTACTTACATAGCAATTGTTGTCTTTCATGTTTTGTTCACCACAGGTAACAGCCGTGAAATAATCCCACTGTGCAGAAAATTTTGTAATCTGTTCTGTTAGTAAGCTTCAAAATACTGAGATGTAATCTGTTCAAAATATTGTAATCTGTTCTGTTTCACTTACTGAGATGTATGTATTACAATTATATCGCATTTACCAAACTGAAATTAAATCAAAGAGCAAATGAAGTGCCTTGTGACATTATTTCTTTTTTTAATTCTCACATGAAAATTTTATCTGATTGCTATAATTCTCACAGAAAATACTCTAAAGTTAGAAGTTGGACTCTGGGATTGACAGGAGGTAAAGATCAGATTGTTGTAATTCGAGCCTCTGGAAGCATCAGCCATGTTCGTGGTTCATTTAGTTTATCTGACTCTGGTATTACTTCTGAGCAATTTATTGAGAAGATCCACACTGTAAGAGGTAAGATATGCACATTACATGTTCATATTTTTACCAGATGTGCATAAATTTTCCTGGCTTCTCATGTGGTCATATTGACCTATAAGAAAATCATGAGTAGGAACCAAGAGTGAGCAGCTTATATTGACCTATAAGAAAGGTTTGTTATTTTGGGTTAAGCTTTTAGTTGATTTGGATTTGTTTATTTATTTTTATCAGCAAAAAGTGTGCTTGAGTCATTTTATTCATAAGCGCTGCTAAATTGATTTTTATTGTTTAGCCAAGAACCTGTTTACTGCTTGATTTTTGTTTTTATTTTGGAAACTTTAAAATTTGTAATCATTGGACATATTGTTTGTTTATGCAAACCTTTCCAAAGATTTAAGCTTGTAAGAATTCTCTTTTTCTAGACCAAACTCAACATCAAAATCCTGATTATTGACAAAAATGGTGAGTTCCATTCACTATAGGAGCTATTGCTCATTCATATCCCCCTGCTACATCTTGATTTCACAGAAGTCATCTAGAAATGTCTTATATGTCAGAGGATGTTATCGTCCCTGACCGGATGAGTGCCAGATTGTCTTGTATGCTACTCCCTTCACTTTCTTGGCTTATTTACGTTACTAAAACCATTGATCTACTTCTTTTAGTCTGCATGTCATGTGTTGATCTTTGTAGATCGTGCTAGCTTCGTATATGTGTCAGATGTGTCATATTCTGTCTGCATCTCTGATGCAACACTTCAACATAGATGCATTGGAGATCTTCAAAAGCGTGCATCATTTTATCTGAGACTCATGTCTATTTTCTGAAGGTTTTTCATCTTTGGGCTTTTGCATAATTAGTTCCCCCTTCATGATTTTCAGCTAGCGTTTTTACTCCATAATCGTATAGATTTATTGAATAGTTGTAGAAGAAACATAGTAATTTGATTTCTTATCAGTTAATTGGCTTTGCTGTAGGAAATTGGAACCATCAATTTAGTTTTTCAACACGCTCTATAGTATTATTTTTTTTTTAAATCTAAGACTCTAGCAGATGGTATGAGCAGCTTGGAAAGTGCCATCTTGAACTTTTTTTCACCTTGCTGACATTTGCACTTTCAGGGATATATGATCTCTGTCTTCTATCATAAGGAACTATGGTATGTAGGATCCCTATTCCAGTCCATGGGTCATGCCAGAAGAAGACATCCCTCCCCTCTTCAATTATGTATTTCATGAGAGCAGAGCATTGAGTTTTGCTTTTAAGAATAGATCTTCACACCCATGAGCAGTCCTTGGGAATATCCATAGTCCTTGGGAATCAGTGCTGAAAATGACTTTCCTTTGTGGGAATTGCTTAAAATCTAGCCCTTCTTTGCATAGGTTCTAACTGCATGCATTTCTTGCTGAATAATTGTCGGGTTTGTGGGATCTGTTGGATTTTTTTGTAGCTGCATTTGGATGGTCACAATTTAAGAGTTTGCTTTAGAAAACCTGCACTGATCTTATTGCAAGATTTACTTTTTATTTTATTAAAATTCAAACACATCTATCTCAATCTTATGGCAATTTTCTCTTCAAATCACATGATGAACTTCAAAGGAGTAGGGAAGGCTACCCTCGAATTTCTGATTATGGTGGGCTCATGAGATATGGCAAGGGTGATGTCATGCAATACATGTGAATCCATTTGCAAGCAAAGATAGCTGGAACATTTGTAAACCTCTCCCTTCTTTCTCTTAGACCTTATGGCTTGAACCTCCTGTACCCCCAAGGCATGATGGAAACCATTATACTAGTGCGCCTTGACGCATCCTTTGCCTTCACTACCAGCCTCCACGCTCCTTGTGTAGACTTAGGCTACCAGTTTACTAGGGTCTTGCAAAGCTACACGTGGGGGTTTATACTTATATATGATCTGCAAGATGCGTCAGGATGTGTAGCATTTTTTTCTTGTTCTGCCTAGAGACTCTTTTCAGCTAAGTAGCTTCAAATAATATTGATTTGTATTCAATATTGGAAAACCATTTCTCACGTCTCCCATAAGAAATAATTTCTCATGTTGATGAAATAATAAGGAATTCTCAGTATTTATTTCCCTTGTAGCTTGTGTTTGATCACAGTGTGGCCAGTAGTAGCGCCTGTACATGCTGCTATCACAGTTCCATGTTCATCTCTGATAACTTTCTTCCATGATCAGTTTTGGTTGTTCCCCATTGATTCAATCTTTCTAAATTTCCCCCTTTTTTGATCTAATTTTGAATGAGTTTTCTGATAGTAAAGCTCCAGTCTCTCTTATTGATTATCGTACTATAGTGATTTATATTTTCATATAAAATGCTAGACATGTACATTTATATCTCCTCTACATTTGCTGTTGAAATTTAAATTTTTTTTGTTTTTCCCCATTTATCCAGTTTTCTTCCCAAACCTTATGAAATTCAAGTTTTCTCCTTCATTATACATTGTATAGTTAATGTATTGTTTTATACGATCTTCCACTGATTGCATCTATTTATTTTGTTTTCATGTTACTTTGTAATTGTTGTGTTGTGTTTTTATTATTTTGGTTCAGATGGCTTCTTTGATAACAAGAAAATGTAGATCCGTAATTGTTGCTGATAGTAGTTCGGTCGCCGCCCCTCCACCCAATGTAGCTCATTCCACCATTAATGCTCCCGCTACAAGGGCTGCTTCTATCAAACTCCACCAGCACATGGATCAAATGTTTTGGTAGTTGATCAATCTTCATCATCTGGATTATTTCCTCAAGTTCACACTCGACGAAGCGTCAGACGAACAAACCGTCGATCAGCGTCTCTTGAGATTGCACTCGAGACTGTAACCATGCCCGGGGATGTAAACCCCTCCCCCCAAGGAGATAGAGAGCTCCCTAGAGGTAATAAACTTAAGTTTTCCTCATCATATTCGGCAAATTGAAATTTTTTTTTTTTACAACAGCAAAGAAAACGAGGGGGCCCTGTAAAATCCCAAAGGATCACACGAACCACTAACACACACATTCCCATAGTGTGGGATCCTAGTCATTGTCGCTCGCAATCGGCGAAGATTAATAGCTTGTTGGTGCATGACATCGGTGCAATCATTCGCAACCATTGCCCGATGACATCCTCATCTTGGAGTGAGGTCAAGCCCGAGACGCAGGCCGAGGTGTTGGACGCGCTCACAGTAAGTTTTAGCCATTCATCTCAACCTTTAATAATTAAAATCTTTATAATGCAGAAAGTTTTGAAGGTTTTGCATGTTTATGCTTGTATTTTTACATGATTTGGTATAACTTATCTCTTTGGGCCTTAATATTCTCTAATAAATATTATTTAAAATTTCAGGTTAACTTTGAGTTTGACATGAATGATCCAAACATTCATGAATATATCATCGGTACGTGCGTGGATCGATACAGGAATTGGAAGCATGATTTCCATCGATACTTCCAAACGTTTTTTGATGTGGATAGTGCTAAGGCACAACCTCCAATCGAATTGGAGCATAGGCCTGATGAGTGGGTGTGGTTGTGCGATCATTTTCGAACTCCCACATTTCTGGTAAGCATTAACGGTTTATTTAATTAGGCAAAACATATTTATTTTAATATATGTAATAATGCATATGTTTAATGTATATTTTGAATAATTATATAGAAAAGATCTGAGGTGAACAAGGCGAACTGACGTCAAAAGAAAATTTTACATCACTCTGGTTCATTGCCCTTATCTTACAGGGTGGAGGAACGACGCCTAGTAAGTGAACTCATGTTTCATTTCATTATTTTACTTTTAGTCAATACATTCAATTAAATGTTTATATTAGTTGGTTTATTATTTTAACAATGTTTTGTAGGAAGGTTCAAAATTCCCAGAAATCAACATGTTCAAGGATGTTTATGCACTACCTGGCAATGAGGTGGCCGTGAAGTTGCATGTATGTTTTATTCTTTGCATTTTTTTGCATATTGTCACTTCTGTTGTTTTAAAAGTTATTAATTTTACATAATTTTTTTAATCAAGGAAACGATGGTGGAGAGGCGGGATGCCTACATGGAGCAAGTGGCCTCGCAGCATCCTCCGGGAACTCCGTTGGAACAACTCACAATGGACAATCCTGATGCAGGATTACATATTTTGACGGAGACATTGGAATCGCTAGGTCCAAGACCCGGAAAGATTGTTCGGGGGATGGGAAATGCTAAAGTTCGTGAGGTCAACACCTCATCTTCAACTTCACAGCGCTCAGTCGGAATCGTTTCATCATTACAGTCGAAAGTGGAGGAATTGCAGAATGAGTTAAATGCTGCCAAATCGCATGAGGCAGAGAGGGAGGCTTGAGAGGCCCGGGAGGGGGAACGACAAGCACAAGAGGAAACTAGGTGGAGTATGTTATTAGGGGCTCTCCAGCAGTCAGGGATTAATTTGTCGAGCCTCCTGCTACTGTCGACAAACCATCATCAGCCACCACATCCCTAAAAAATGTATTGATGTGTTTTTTTAATTTGTAACTATACAGTACGGTTTAAAAATTTTAATTTGTAATGGATACATTATGATTTTACATTATTAATTTGTAAAGTTAATAGTATTTAAATAAATTAGCGAAACTTTTCTATGCATGAGACGATTCAATTAATAAATATTTCAAATTTAATTAAAATAAATATTTGAATTAAAAGATTTCAAAATTATTAAACAGAACTTTAAGCGACAAAAAATTTCGTCGCATAAGAATAGATCAAGCGTGTTTGGATCGACGTAACCTGTGTGACAACATTAGAGTGATGAATATTGTTGTCGCGTAAAAAATATCTTGTGCGATGAAAGGTTTGTCACCATTGAGTTAAGCCGACAAAGTCTAACACGACGAAAGGGATCGTTACGATTGAGTTATGCCGACAACGTTTAATGCGACGAAAGGGATCGTCGCGTAAGTATATTTTGCACGAAGAATAATTCTATTTCTTACGACGAAATTAGCGTCGCGCAAAATAGTATTACGCGACGCACCCTTATGCAACGATCTTTGGTGTCATCGCGCAAAAGGATTTCATAGTGACGAAGATTTATTTTCATCGCGCAAAGATTTGCGAGAGTGTCGTCGCTCAAAAATGATTTTGTAGCGACGAAGATTAGTTGCGTCGCGCAAAGACTTGCGAGACAAAGCTGTGGTGTTGTCGCGCAAAAAGGCATTTGTAGCTATTTTCGTCGCGCAAAGAGTTGCGAGACGGAGTTGTGGTGTCATCGCGCAAAAAGGAATTTGTAGCGACGAATATTATTTTTCGTCGCCCAAAGGCTTGTGAGACAGAGCTGTGGTGACAACCTTTGTGCGACGAATATTTTGTCGCCCAATATTTATGACGACGAAATGTTGTCTATAGCGACAATTTTGACTATGTTCCTATAGGCCTTTTTTTTGTAGTGTCCCTCAGGAACTTAATGCAACCTTAAAACATCAACTCTCAATTGGGGGGAAGTATGCAAGCCTAACAACCTATGGTAGAAGTGAACAACCTCCTTTTTAAACCCAGAAGTGCTTTGGTCATTTGATGATACTTAACTAATCTGCACAAAACTATGAGAAAACTTCTCCCTGTAAATTTTTTATGGATTTCTCCCCTATCATATCGCAAGAAATTTCAAACAGATATATCCAAAAGACACCCCATGCGCCAGACACCATAAGAAGGACATGAAATAAAAAGTATCTATGATTTCCGCCACATCAAAATTGCTCTAATCTTCAGACTGCTATGATTGTCAGAAGTCAGAACTGTAGCTAAAAATCATCTAGTAAGGTCAGGTTCCTGAAATATCTTCCAAAGAGATGCTTCCTTTATAAACTTATTGAAAAGCTTGACAAGCAACAGAAGAATGGTTCCATACTTTTGAGGTGATAACATCTAGATCACTCGCTATCCAAGCAAATAATTCAACCTAACTTTAATGGTTGTCAAAGTGTGTGGTGTGGTATATATACAACTGGATCTTTAGTTATATACTGAATTATGAACCATGTTGATCTAAAAGAATGTAAGATTTAGCAGTGTACTTAAAGTTTGATCGAGTACATGTATTTGAACATGGACCTAAAGTAATTGTTCGATTACTTGTAAAAAAAAATTATTTTGTTTTGATGTGGTGTTTAGAGGAAAAAAAAAGTTAACAGATATTTGATCAAGAAGAATACCAAGTGAAATCAGATCAAGAAGAAGAAGCTTTGACAGATGCAAGCAAGAATAGCAGATCAGCAGAAGGAGGATGAAGGAGCTTTGAGCCTGCAAGGAGTCTGTAGCTATTCCAGAGTTTTAATTAAAGTGGAAGACAGACAGGACAGCTGCAGGCTGCAGCAGAGTTTTAAAGGGGAAAATTAAAAAGAAAACCTACTTGAGGATTTGGAGTATACATATAAAAAAAAATATTTCTCTCAAAAGTCAGTGGGGCAAGTGCCCCCACATGGCTCCGTGCCTGGGATAGGGGGAGGGGGTGCATGCAAAGAAGGTATATTGGGAAATAGTGGAGGGCTAAGGATGGGATGGGCGAGGGTGGAAGAGAAGAAGATGAATATGAAGAATAGATCGGCCTGAAATTTTTTAAAGACAAATTTTAAGAAAATAATAGTAATGACATAGTGAAATACAAATTTCGAAAAAAAATAACTTTTAAGCCTACTTTTTAACAATTTATACTATTTTAGATCCATAGTTACACTAATCAAAAAATTCTAAAGAGCCAGGTCGGACAAGCCAGGCCAGGCCCAACACCATCCATCATTTCATATATGCTCATCTCGAGGATGATGGATGGTGTTGGGCCTGACTCTCTAGAAAGGCTCTACACTAATAGCTAATTTAGCCTAATTTTCATTGTTCATGACCAAAAAACCTATTCAGTTAACATTGGTTAACTATCAACATAAAAATATGCATCTAATCTAGGAGAACCCTTGGTCTGGATTATAAACAACTATACAACTTAGATCATGCCAAACATCTATACTTGAAACTAACATGACAGGATTCAAACCAAACTAACATCTATACATGAATTACTTTATAACTGCAACTGACTTTCACTGTTCAAGGACAGTGATTGTGCTAGAGCTGTTCTTTTAATGGGGAAAAAAAACATTTTAAAACCAAATAGAAATGGCATCATATCCTATCCAATATTCAGATATTTTCAACACAATGTTTGAATTGAGAGATAATGGTGTGTGAAAGTTAATTTTGTTTTAAGACATTCTAATTTGTTAGGAGCGATTCTATGTGTCGAGGGAAAGGGCGAGGAAACCAGCGAGGTAAACGAGGTGGCGGGGGGTGAACCGTTCACCCCCCTCGAGATGCGCGCGCGAAACACATCTCGAGGAGGGTGAACGGTTCACCCCCCGCCACCTCGTTTACCTCGCTGGTTTCCTCGCTCTTTCCCTCGACATTTAGAATTTCGCTTTATTTTATGAGAGAAGTGATGGTGGATAATTTGTCAATGAGGAAGCAACCTCTTGCTTCAGACAACGCCAACGCCTCTCAGTCTCATGAGTTCACTTTCACTACATAGTCAGTAATGTTCGGAGTTTCAACTCTATTGCAGGCATGCAGATGATGATTTCAACCCACCAGTTTTACTACCTATATTAATTTTCTTTGTTTTTTCATATAAAAACAAGATAACAACATGTGGAGGATTGTTAGCCATGGATTGTAATCTCACCTGCAATAATACCAAGTATTAGGAAGGAAGCATTGTTACAGAGCGTTTTTGTCTTGGAAACTCTCTCAAGTAGTGTCATAACATATTCAAATTATACTTCATGGCTGCAATCTAGTTCTGTTAGACTACAACTTCATCCATACATACTGAAAAAAGGACGACTAGGATTGTTTGTGAGAAGAAACTAGACTTTACTACTTGAACCAACCCAAACTTAAATGATGAGGGAGATCAAACGAGGACAAGCCCCCGAACTATCATCATTAATTGGAAGGAAGGCTTACACAAATCAAGAACCAAGAATATCCTTAATTCAAACCAAAATTTGTTGGGATTTAACCAACTATGTGAATGAAAAAGAATAAGGAAAACAAGAGAATGTAATCTCTTGATAAAACTAGAACTCTGATGTGTAGAAAACTCACTTCATTCACCTATGATTGAAACCAAATAATACATGGGTTTAAATAGGACTCACATGACCACTTAGTAAAAGACACATCTCTTAGTAAAAGACACTTAGTAATACTAAAAGACACATTGGAACACCAAAAGACACAACTCTTCTAGAACTAGTCTAGATTAATTCTCTAACATCCCTCCTTAAGCTAGACTATCACCATTCCAAGCTTCTTCTTCAACTTGTTGAATGTGTCGGTCTTCAAAGCTTTAGTGAAAATATCGGCAACTTGATCTTGAGATCTGCAAAATTTCACATTGATATGTCCCTCCTTAACCAAGTCTCGAATGAAATGATATTTGATCCTTATATGCTTGCTTTTGCCATGAAAAACCGGATTCTTTGTAAGTGAAATAGTCGAACTGTTATCACAAAATAGTGTAGGAGAACTAACAGGTCCATGCTTGAGTTCACTTAAAACCCAAATCAACCAAAGTGCTTGACAAAATGCAAAAGCCAGTGAGACATATTCGGACTCGGTTGTAGAGAGAGTCACAATAGCTTGCTTTTTAGATGCCCATGAGATTGCGCCGGAACAAATATTAAAAACATATCCGGAAGTGTTTTTACTATCATCAACACTTCCTCCCCAATCACTATCACAATAACCTACCAAACTTGGTTCTTCAACTTTCGTGAATTGAATGCCTTCATGAATTGTTCCACTCACATACCTTAAGACTCTTTTTCCAGCTTCCCAATGATTTTGCCTAGGAGATTCCATTAATCTACTAAGCATACTCACCGCAAACATAAAATCGGGTCTAGTGGAAGTCAAGTACATAATACTACCAACAAGACTTCTATAAAGAGTTCCATCAACATGCCTATTGTCTTCACATTTTCTTAGCTTCAAACCAGCCTCCATAGGTGTGCTAATTGGTAGTGCGTCCTCCATTCTAAACTTTCTTAATAAATCTTTTGCATACTTCCATTGAGTGAATATAATCTCATCTCTTTGTTGTTTAACTTCAATGCCCAAGAAATAATGGAGTAGTCCCATGTCGGTCATCTCGAACTCATTCATCATAGCTTTCTTGAAATCTTCATTCATACTAGAACAACTTCCGGTGAAGATTAAATCATCAACATATAAGCATACTATCAAAAACTCACCATGAGATCCTTCCTTGGTGTATAGAGTATGTTCAAATGGACATCTTTTAAAACCATTCTTAAAAAAATAGCCATCAATACGACTATACCATGCCCTTGGTGCTTGTTTAAGCCCATATAAGGCTTTTTTCAAATGACATACTTTCTTTTCTTCTCCAATTTTCACATAACCAGGTGGTTGAGTTATATAAACTTTCTCCTCAAGAAAGCCATTCAAGAATGTCGATTTGGCATCCATTTGATAGACTTTCCATTCTCTTTGAGCTGCCAATGCAAGTACTGTTCGAATTGTTTCAAGGCGGGCCACGGGTGCAAATACTTCTTGGAAATCAACACCATACTTTTGTTTGTAGCCTTTCACCACCAAGCGTGCTTTGTGCTTATCAACCTCGCCTTTTGAGTTCAATTTTGTTTTGTAAACCCATCAAGGGGTTTCTTGTCATTTGGGAGAGCAACAAGTTCCCAAGTCTTGTTTCTTTGAATAGCATCAATTTCATTATCCATTGCAAGCTTCCACTTCTCATCTTTAGAAGCCTCTTCAAACATAATTGGATCGGTATCAACAAACAAAGCAAAATTAACCAAATCATCATCCACATTGGCCAAATTGTACACCCAAATTGCTATTTGTTTGTTCATAAAGATCTTGGATACTCCTTCTCTTCTTCGAAGGGGAACTTGAAGTTGAACTTGAACTTGAAGATGAAGAGGGTGATGAAGTAGAATTGGGAGAAGAAGGTGGAACACCATCCTCTTCGTTTTCTTCAATTGGAGCTTCAATTTCTTCTACGATTTCTATGCAACTTGAATTTTCTTTGGTTGCATTTTCTTTCCAATTCCAAGATTCTCCTTTATTGAACTTCGCATCATGGCTTATAATGAGTTTCTTGGTGAAGGGATTATACAACTTGTATGCCTTGGAACATTCACTAAATCCAACAAAAATGCATTTATCGGACTTGTCATCTAGCTTCTTCTTTCTTTCATCCGGTACATGTCAATAGGCAATGCTTCCGAAAATTCTCAAGTGATCAACACTTGGTTTGTGTCCGCTCCAAGCTTCTTGTGGCTTCTTGTCTTGCACACTTTTAGAAGAGGAACGATTCAATAGATAAACAACACATGATACCGCTTCCGCCCAAAAGGAATTTGGCAATCCCTTGGCCTTCAACATACTTCTAGCCAACTCCATAATTGTGCGATTTTTTCTTTCAGCGACTCCATTTTGTTGTGGGGTACCACGGACTGAAAATTGATGTCGAATACCATGCTCTTTTAAGAAATCTCGAAGCCCATGATCAATATATTCTCCCCCTTGATCCGAGCGAAGAGTTTTCAATAGGAAACCACTTTGCTTTTCAACAAAAGCCTTGAAATTTTTTAAACAACCATATACTTCCGATTTTTGTTTTAGAAAGTATATCCAAGTCTTACTACTATAGTCATCAATGAAGGTAACAAAATAACGGTTACCACCAATTGAAGTAGTATGCATTGCCCCACAAAGATCGGTGTGCACAAGCTCAAGTGGCTTTGACGCCATCCATGCCTTCCCACTAGGAAAAGAATTCCTATTATGCTTCCCCAAGACACATCCTTCACATACTGTATCTTGAAGTTGAATTGTAGGCAAGCCCTCCACAAGATTCTTCTTGCCCATAAGAGATAGAGTTTTAAAACTCAAATGACTATATCGATAACGCCATAGCCAAGACTTGTCTTGAATAGTATATAAACAAGAATTAATGTTACTTTGGAAAGATAAAGGAAACATTTTGCTTTTGGTCATTCCCACCTTTCCAATGATAACATCATTCTTATCTTTGATCTCACACAAAGCTCCCTTGAAATTTACTTCATACCCCTTCAAAAGAAGTTGCCCAATACTTAAGAGATTGTGCTTAAGGCCTGGAACATAAAATATATTTGAGATCTGTTTTATTCCTTGCTTGGTTTGGACAAGAATATCACCCCTTCCTTTGACTTGAAGCTTGTTGTCATCTTCAGTTCTAACTTCACTTTGAAATGTCTCATTTATCTCCACAAAGGCCTTCTTGTTCCCGGTCATGTGGTTGCTACAACCACTATCCACGAACCACACATCTTCTAAGGAAGCTCCATGAACATTGCATGTAAGGAAAAGATTGTCTTCTTCCTCTTCATGCATAAAATTGGATTCTTTGTTGTCCTCCTCCATTTTCTTTCTACAATATTTCTTGACATGGCCATACATATGAAAACGATGGCATTGAATATTTGATAAGTAAGATCTTTCTCTCCCTCCATAGCCTCTTCCTCTACCACGAGAAGTGGCTCTTCCACGACCTCTTCCTCTCAAGCCATCTTTAGAGGAATCTCTAAAGGAGACTTGCATTTGAAAGGCTTGTTCAATAGAACTAGAATCATATTGCTTCATTCGTAGTTCATGGGATTGTAGTGATCCCAATAAACTCTCCACCGACAAAGAAGATAAATCCTTGGATTCTTCAATAGCAACAACACTAGACTCATATTTTCTAGTCAAACTCCGAAGGATCTTTTCGACAATTCTTTGGTCTTCTAGATTCTCACCATTCAATCTCAATTGGTTGACAGTTGAGATAACTCGATTGAAGTATTCTTCAATAGTCTCGGACTCCTTCATTCTTAGTGTATCAAACTCCCCTCGAAGAGTTTGTAGACGCACCATCTTGACTTTGTCATCTCCTTTGTATGAAGAATAAATAATATCCCAAGCTTGTTTAGCCGTTGTGGCTACTTTAATTCTGTCCAGAATAGCTTCATCTACTGTTTGCATAATGAAATACTTGGCTTTGTAGTCTTTCTTGCGGTTAGACTTCAACTTGGCCAAGTCTTGTGCATTAAGAGTTGTTTCTTCTTCGGGCTCTTGGAAACCAATCTCTATGATCTCCAATAGGTCTTGTGAACCAAATAGGGCCATCATCTTCATTCTCCAATGATTGTAGTTTTTACTGGTAAGAAAAGGAAGTGGAGGTTGGACGGAATTGTTGTTGTTGGACGCCATGGTTCTCTCAACTAGGCTCTGATACCAATTTGTTGGGATTTAACCAACTATGTGAATGAGAAAAAATAAGGAAAACAAGAGAGAGTGTAATTTCTTGATAAAACTAGAACTCTGATGTGTAGAAAACTCACTTCATTCACCTATGATTGAAACCAAATAATACATGGGTTTAAATAGGACTCACATGACCACTTAGTAAAAGACACATCTCTTAGTAAAAGACAGTTAGTAATACTAAAAGACACATTGGAACACCAAAAGACACAACTCTTTTAGAACTAGTCTAGATTAATTCTCTAACAAAATTATCACAAAGACTAGAAATCAAAGGGAAAGGAAGACAAGTTTAAACTCCAAAAGCCCCCTAACATAACCACACAGTACCGGATATACTCATGGAGAGAGAGACATGAAGAAGAAGAAGAAGAAGAAGAAGAAGAAGACAAAATTTACTGAGCAGCCAAGCAACCAGTAGATTTGTCACACACAAATTAAAAAGCGAGGAAGAAAAGCCAGTAAAAACAAGGAGATGAGAACATGAAATCATGAGGAGCTACTGCAGTTAAAGTACACAAAAACGTGCATAATAGAAATAAGAATAAATTTTGGCGCATAGAGTTCACTTACCATGGCAGAAGAACTGGATAAGTAACCAGTGGGTGAGCTAGTCGGTGATGACGACGATGATGAAAATGGAGGATCAGAATCCACATAACCTTGATTATCTCTTACTTGAAGATGGAGGATCAGAACTCACAGAACCTTGATTGCCTCTCACTTGAAGATGGATGATCAGAATTCACAGAACCTTGATTGCATCTTACTTAAGTAGCAATCAAGGTTCTGTGAATTCTGATCTTCCATTTTCACAGAATTCACAGAACCTTCATTTTCACAGAATTCATAGAACCTTCATTTTCACAGAACCTTGATTATCTCTCACTTGAATTCTGATCCTCCATTTTCATAGAATTCACAGAACCTTGATTGCATCTTACTTAAGCAGCCTTTCAAAAAAAAAATCTTACTTAAGTACACAAAAACAATGGAGGCACTATGACTAGGATATGACAAGTTCTTAAATAGAGTCTAAAGAAGAAGAAAGTCACCAGCCACTAAAGATTGTCAGATTTCACCTACTCTACACATTATTTTGCGTAGACACTCTTTTCTTAATTCTTGTGTGGAACCCATTGTAGACACTCTCGTGGGTTCTACTGTAGACCTACTGTACACATTATTTTCTAAACTAGGCTCTGATACCAATTTGTTTGGATTTAACCAACTATGTGAATGAAAAAGAATAAGGAAAACAAGAGAGAGTGTAATCTCTTGATAAAACTAGAACTCTGATGTGTAGAAAACTCACTTCATAGTTCATTCACCTAAGATTGAAACCAAATAATACATGGGTTTAAATAGGACTTGCATGACCACTTAGTAAAAGACACATCTCTTGGTAAAAGACACTTAATAATACTAAAAGACACATTGGAACACCAAAAGACAACTCTTTTAGAACTAGTCTAGATTAATTCTCTAACAAAATGATCACAAAGACTAGAAATCAAAGGGAAAGAAAGACAAGTTTAAACTCCAAAAGCCCCCTCACATAACAACACAGTACCGGATATACTCATGAAGAGAGAGACATGAAGAAGAAGAAGAAGACCAAATTTACTGAGCAGCCAAGCAACCAGTAGATTTGTCACACACAAATTAAAAAGCGAGGAAGAAAAGCCAGTAAAAACAAGGAGATGAGAACATGAAATCATGAGGAGCTACTGCAGTTAAAGTACGCAAAAACGTGCATAATAGAAATAAGAATAAATTTTGGCGCATAGAGTTCACTTACCATGGCAGAAGAACTGGATAAGTAACCAGTGGGTGAGCTAGTCGGTGATGACGACGATGATGAAAATGGGCGATCAGAATCCACAGAACATTGATTATCTCTCACTTGAAGATGGAGGATCAGAACTCACAGAACCTTGATTGCCTCTCACTTGAAGATGGATGATCAGAATTCACAGAACCTTGATTGCATCTTACTTAAGTAGCAATCAAGGTTCTGTGAATTCTGATCTTCCATTTTCACAGAATTCACAGAACCTTCATTTTTACAGAATTCACAGAACCTTCATTTTCACAGAACCTTGATTATCTCTCACTTGAATTCTGATCCTCCATTTTCATAGAATTCACAGAACCTTGATTGCATCTTACTTAAGCAGCCTTTCAAAAAAAAAATCTTACTTAAGTACACAAAAACAATGGAGGCACTATGACTAGGGTATGACAAGTTCTTAAATAGAGTCTAAAGAAAAAGAAAGTCATCAGCCACTAAAGATTGTCAGATTTCACCTACTCTACACATTATTTTGGGTAGACACTCTTTTCTTAATTCTTGTGTGGAACCCATTGTAGACACTCCCGTGGGTTCTACTGTAGACCTACTGTACACATTATTTTCTAAACTAGGCTCTGATACCAATTTGTTGGGATTTAACCAACTATGTGAATGAAAAAGAATAAGGAAAACAAGAGAGAGTGTAATCTCTTGATAAAACTAGAACTCTGATGTGTAGAAAACTCACTTCATTCACCTATGATTGAAACCAAATAATACATGGGTTTAAATAGGACTCACATGACCACTTAGTAAAAGACACATCTCTTAGTAAAAGACACTTAGTAATACTAAAAGACACATTGGAACACCAAAAGAAACAACTTTTTTAGAACTAGTCTAGATTAATTCTCTAACAAAATTATCACAAATACTAGAAATCAAAGGGAAAGGAAGACAAGTTTAAACTCCAAAAGCCTCTTCACATAACCACACAGTACCGGATATACTCATGGAGAGAGAGACATGAAGAAGAAGAAGAAGAAGACCAAATTTACTTAGTAGCCAAGCAACCAGTAGATTTGTCACACACAAATTAAGTACACAAAAACAATGGAGGCACTATGACTAGGGTATGACAAGTTCTTAAATAGAGTCTAAAGAAGAAGAAAGTCACCAGCCACTAAAGATTGTCAGATTTCACCTACTCTACACATTATTTTGCGTAGACACTCTTTTCTGAAGTCTTGCGTGGAACCCATTGTAGACACTCCCGTGGGTTCTACTGTAGACCTACTGTACACATTATTTTCTTTGTACCCACTATAGTCAGTCTCTTTCTCTTCTCCAGCTATATACTGACACGAAAGACAGGGGAAGAATGTGTGTGTACTTCCCATGAAAAAGATTCATGTGTACAAAAGGAGTCAACGCAATTAATTGCCATTGAAAAGGACCACCGTAAAGTACAAAAACATAGAACCATAAAGGAATATCAGATAGTTGTACACCTAGTCTTAAAAGCATTATGGAAGCGCATGCACCTCTTTGGTAGGTTAAAACTTAAAAGCGCTTAAAATTAAACCACCAACTTAGAGCACATTTTCTCGAAAATTCTCTATGTTTAATATTTTAGATAGTTTATGCGGAAATGGAACAGTAAAAGAGTGAAGAATAATTCGATGCAACTCATTAATATACTAAAATTTGCATTATAATGATGCTTAATTCAGGGGCCTTCCAAAAAAAATAAAAGGGTTTTTGTTTTGGATTAATAATACCACCTTTTAAGGAGTTTTGCTAAGGGTCGAGGGAGGGAGTGAGGTAAAGGGGCGAGGGATGGGTGGTAACCACCCATCTGCCTCGAGATGAGTGCATCATATTTGAGATGAGTGATGGCGCTCATCTCGAGGCGGATGGGTGGCTTCCACCCATCCCTCGCTCCTTCCCTCGACCCCTAGAATTTTCGCCTTTTTAAGTATGTCTTTCTGTATCTGACTTTCTTCCAATCCACATGAATGATTCTAGCTGGCCTGGGTAGAGCGTCTGGGTGGCTGCCTGGACGCTCCTTAGCACGTGCCAGACCGAAGTTTCAAAAAAAAAAAAACAAAAATTTGCTGAAATTTAAGAGGGAGGGAGGGATCAAAACACAGAGAAAATCAGAGAGAGAAGGAAGACCTCTCCCCAAACCCATCTCCACAGAAAAGTTGAAGCTCTTCCTCTCCCCAAACTCGACAGAGAAGAGAAGAGAAGCCCGAAGAAGGAGAAGAGAAGCCATGGCTTCCATTTCTGACTTCAACACCATCAACGGGTGAGATCTGGTTTCTAAAGCTGGAGGTTCGTCTTCGTGATGTATTTCTAAAGCTGGAGGTTCGTCTTCTCTTATTGACCATCAACAGCAACAACAACACCATCAACGGGTGGTATGAAATGCTGATTTCTAACCTATTGGTGTTTGAAGAAATGCCTGTGAGAGAAATGCAGCTCCTAGTGAAGGAGGAAATGCTTAATGCATCTGTTTGTCGTGCCAACTCCTTGGAGGAACAGCTTTCAGCAACCAAGAAGGTCAGTGCTCATAACTTGTGTTTCCCGTAACTGAGAAATGCATGTCATTATGATTTTTTTCTTAAGCCAAGAAGTTCAAGAACGATATCATTTCTGCACATCAACTGATTATTTCTCTTTCAGGCTTTGGATGAAGCACTTTCAAGACAGGAGGATTTTTACTTATAAATTAAAAGTTAGTCTTCCGTCCAGTTGTTAAAATGTTCAGACTGGGTCTTCTAATCAGATGTAATGGAAATATTTGATGTTCCTAGAAATAATGCTCTTACGGATGGAGTGAACATCCCCAATCAAAATTGCCTGCTAAACTAGTTAGTTTAGAAGAGTTTTGAGATAATGCAGGGAGTAGACTAGTTTCTTCAAGGAGATAACTGAAAGTAATTTTATTTATGCAGGATTTGAGCTATGTCTCACTCCACTACATGTCACACCAGTATGATATCAATGAGAAGATGAGGGGAATTCTAATTGACTGGCTTATTGAGGTATGTGAATAATGTCAACAAAACCTGAATTTTAGTAATAATATGTTAAGTGTTGGATCACATTAAATGTTTATAGAAATGCATAATGAAAATATTTTCAATGAAACATTCACACATGTATTCCACAAGACCCTCACTTGTTACACAAAATCCCTAATTTGTTTTCATTTCTCATCTTCATTATAGGACATGCTACCATTTCCTAAAAATAAAGGTATGTGCAAATGAGCCCAAACTCACCATAGCTACCAGGTGCCCATTGACAAATTGAATTGAGACTGTGGTTGACATATTGTCATCCATTTTCCAGTTTTATCCTATGAGTGTATAAAATCCTTTAGTTATGAATTTTGATTCACTTTTCCGTGAAATGATCTGAACTGGAAGTGTTTTTTATTGGAATTGTATCTTAATATTATGAATGGTGCGAAATTTGAGGTTTATTTCAGTTCGTTATAAAGTTCTTAGATTGTTATCTTTTTGAGATATATGAGACATAATAAAGGAATGTAGATTCATCCATCAATGAAAAAACATACCTGTGAAATTTTCAACATAACATACCATGAATGACAATCATTATGAAATATTTACTGAATGCTGTTTTGATGACATATATAGGGAATGCTCAAAGTTGATGGTTACTTTCCATCAGTAGGCAGGAACTGGAAGACTCACTGTTATTCATAAAAAGTATAGCACTTTTAAGTTTGGTTATGCTGCGAAATTTGAGCCAGCGCATTTCCTTTTAGATAATGCGATGAAGCAGTAGCAACTTTTTAAATAACTAGAAGATCAGTATTGAGGGGACCGAAAGGGGGGTAAAATGAAACTGTGCAACAGAAGTTGCCTCGGGGAGCAAAGTCGGTACTACTAAAGGACCTTTACTCTTGGTGTGCTAGTTTTGGTTTTGAAGCCATTGTTACATTTGTCCAGTCTGTCTTGAACATAGTTAAGCACTGTCTTTAACTTCAAAGTTACTTTGACTATACTTTGATGATAATGTAAGCACTATCTTTAACTGATTTGATGATAATGTAAGTTGATAATGTAGTCCAGTGACTTATTGGTTTTTTCTCTGTGCTTAATCTATATGTGTATCGAGTGAACTAACTAATTTGCAGAGTACATTGCAATATCTAGAAACCACAATCTTCTACAAATGGGTAACAAGTCGTTGTTGTCAAGGTGATATATGTACCTATTAAACAGATTAATTTTATGGAAGCACATCTTTTGACATTAGTACTACGTTGGGAAGAACTTCCAATGAAGTTGCAACACTCTTATAAGCTTTGTCATCTCTTGAATTCTCCTAATTGTTGACAGGTTAGTCTGTCGCGTCTTGCTAGGATTGTTGGTATACATAAACTTGGCTACATCTTTTTTTTGAAGTGGTAAAAGTGTCCCACTACTACTGAGTATTTGCAAAACCTTGATATATATCTCCAATTGGGGGACTTCACCGGTCATTATTATTGTCCTCGGACACCAATCTGGTAGATTAGTTTTAGATGAAGCAAAATAGTATTTAGGCAATGTAATATGACCTCGATGCTCATTGTGGTCCTAAGTTCCAACCCTCCATATCCATAAGTTGAACCCAAGCTCCATCTACTTAGGTTGGCTTGATTGTGATTGTTGGTTTGTATCAACTATCATCTAATGCATTCTGTATTATCACCATTGTATATAGAAATCAGTTCAAATTTCAGTAATACATGTAAAACAACCTTTCTTTTGAAGTATTGCAGTAGTGAAAAAGGATAAGAACTCGCGTATTAACCAAAACTTTGACTGAGTTTTTGGCATTACAAATCAAAGCAAAAGGAAAAATGCATTGCTCAGAGTGCCTTTTGATGGTTTTGACTAACTGACAATCACCACCACCGACAGCATCAACAAAATGTCATGTTTTTATCCTGAACATCGGACAGAGTCTTGGACCTATTCTCTCACCACTGTAAAAGGATTATGTATTTACATGCCAAAGAACTTCTTCTTGTTCTTCTTCTTCTTGTCAATGTAGGCTAAAAGTTCCTCCTGCAAGTAAAAATCCTAGATGAAGTAAGTGACAACCTCAGTATGAAGTAAAATCCTTGAACATCGGACAGAGTCTTTGAATTTATAAGTAAAAATCCTATATGAAGTAAGTGACAACCTCAGTATTCCAGTAGTGCTCATAGATATCATCAATATAATCGACAAATGCAAGTGGATTCTTCGAATCAGCACTATCTATATCGGGAGTTGGAACCAAAACGAACTCTACCACTGCATCCTCCATTTCCACCTCATCCTACACACGAAATCACAACACATTCAACTAACATAAAAACACAAGTTTGCATACTTACTGGAGAATGTGAAGTTATGTAATAATTGCATTAATCAAACATACCATCAGATCAATTTCATCCAGCATGGCTTCAGTGTGCTTTACATACATCAGAACGGGTTCATCACCATCGACATTGTACCCATCATCATCTTCAATTGATATAGTTTGGACTGCTACTTGATATAGTTTGTTATTTACCTATATAATAACAAGACAATTACCAAATTAAACAAATGGACAGAAGACTAATTCAAATTTTCTATAATGCTCAATTGGATAACAGAAAAGAACACAAAGTTTTGATTGTAACTCAAAAGAAAATACCTCCTGTCTTGGTTACATTGGGGGAAAGGGACAATGAGGATGTACAATACATCAGTGCCAAAGAAGAAGTTTGTTATTACACAAAGATTCTGTATAAAGGATTCTTTATTTACATGCCAAAGAACTTCTTCTTGTTCTTCTTCTTCTTGTCAATGTAGGTTAGAAGTTCCTCCTATGTTTTGAAAGTGCTTCATCCAAAGCCTGAAAGAGAAATAATCAGTTGATGTTCATAAATGATATCGTTCTTGAACTTCTTGGCTTAAGAAAAAAAAATCATAATGACATGCATTTCTCAATTACAGGAAATACAAGTTATGAGCACTGACCTTCTTGGTTGCTGGAAGTTGTTCCTCCAAGGAGTTGGCACGACTAACAGCTGCATTAAGCATTTCCTCCTTCACTAGGAGCTGCATTTCTCTCACAGGCATTTCTTCAAACACCAATAGGTTAGAAATCAACATTTCATACCACCCGTTGATGTTGTTGTTGTTGTTGTTGATGGTTAATAAGAGAAGACGAACCTCCAGCTTTAGAAATACGTGACGAAGACGAACCTCCAGCTTTAGAAACCAGATCTCACCCGTTGATGGTGTTGAAGTCAGAAATGGAAGCCATGGCTTCTCTTCTCCTTCTTCGGTCTTCTCTTCTCTGTCGAGTTTGGGGAGAGGGGGAGCTTCATCTTCTCTGTGGAGATGGGTTTGGGGAGAGGTCTTCATTCTCTATTAATATTTTCTCTGTGTTTTGATCCCTCCCTCCCTCTTAAATTTCAGCAAAGTCCCGTTTTTTTTTTTTGAAACTTCGCTCGGACACGTGCGAGACACCCTCCCAGGCGCACGTGCCAAGGAGGGGTCCAGGCAGCCACCCAGGCGCTCGACCTAGGCCAGCTAGAATCGTTCAATCCACATTAATGAGATTTTATTACAACTTACACAAACAGAGAAATATCCAGGAAAAAAAAAGTCAAAGAAAGCCTGAACCTCAACCTTCCTTACAACCTGTCTCTCTCTCTCACACACACACACTACAAAAAAAAGGCCTTTAGGGACCTGCTCAATGTGGTCCATCCCCTCACCAACAAAGGTTTCCTATGTGGAGACCTGCTCATTTGGAAAAATAAATATTTGCTTTTGTGATTTGAAAACCTCTCAGTCACACGACCCACCAATTCCACTTCGTCCCATAATGCCCCTTCTCAATATGTAATAATATATATTTTATTATAAAATGTCCATGTCAAGTCAAACACAAACATCAATAGTGGATCCTACGTGAAATGAACTCTTTTTACCCTATCCAACTTGCAATAGAAAAGCAAAGAATATTCTTCTTGATGAGTCTCTCCCTCCCAACGTATGTTTGCATGCAAATATAAAATTATTCTTCTCTTCTTTCACTTTTAATTTACTCTTCGCTCCATTTATTGATCAAGTTAAACTCACAAAACAATGCCATGGACAGAAAAGGAAAATGCACTTTAATTCTATGCAAAATTTCATCACCATTTGTATTTTTTTTTATGAGTTGTTGGGGCAAAGAGGAAGAATACCCCGTGTCTCAAAACAGGTTTTGAGGCTGTTTTCTACGAGGGTGTTTTCTTTTGATAATTCAATTTAAATTTGAGTCAACATTGAAGCATTATCATTATAACACTCATGGTTTTAATACAAAACAGATGTTATATATATATTCCATTACTTCCCAAAACTTTCGAAACACTTCCTTTAACGATTCCAATTTTATGATTTGTTTAACAAAAACAATGTTCTTTGAATTTGATCAATTTTCGCTTCAAGTTGCCTTATATTTCTACTTCAGTTTCATATACATAAATTTCAAATGAAAATTACATAATGTAGAGTATGCCACAAACTGAATATAAAAACTAACTTGGCACACAACCCAAACTAGCAGTGTACATTATTACAACATCTTTTGATCACTTACTAAGACAATTTTATACGTTTTAGACAATATTATTACTGATTATGGATGTCATAACTCGAGCAGAAAGCAAGTTGCAAGTGAAGCGAAATCAAACAACATCTATGACCACTACAACAAGAAAGCCCATTAACGTTGTGTCTACCAACAACGTTGTGTCTGCCGACAACATCAAACAACATCTATGACCACTCAAGCAGAAAACGTTGTGTCTGCCGAAGCTATAATAGACACAGGGTCTATTATAGCGTTTTTAAAACGCTATAGTAAGTTGGCTTTTAATAGCATTTCAAAAACGCTATGGTAGAGTCTACGATAGCGTTTTAAAAACGCTATTGTAAGTATACATAGCAATTTTTAGGGCTGAAAACCGAACCGACTTAGGTCGGTTTTAAAATTTTCAAACCGAAACCGGACCGATGATTAACAAAATCGATCCGAAATCGAACCGACTAAAATCAAACAAAAACCGAAATAAAACCGAACCGACCGACTATTTTAAACATATTGTATTATTTATATATAAAATATATATTATTTATTATATATATTCGGTCGGTTAAAATCACATAGAAACCGAAAACCGAACCGACCACTTCGGTTTTGAATTTTTTTAAACCGAAACCGATCCGTACCAAATTTAAACTGAACCGATTGGTTCAGTCTGTTTAATCGGTTTGATCGATTTTTTGTTCAGCCCTAGCAAATTTTTTTTATTACTATCAAATGACTTTTTATTACATCTCATAAGTTTTATATCTAGAAAATAAAAAATTTAATGTGCCAAACTTAAACATTTCCATGAATGGAGGCAAATTAAAGTAATGTAATTAATTAATAAGCTGTATTACATCGAGTCACAAAATCTATCAAATAATAAAGATAATGTAATTAATAAGATAATGTATTACAATTATGGTACTTGGGATAACAAACTGGAAATTAAGCAATGGTTTTGCCCAGTGGATCAATGAGAATCATGCCAATAACATCACCCGCTTTTCTAACAAAAATGGCATTTTCGCTTCTTAGGTCAGGGAGTTCAAAAGCACAGACAACGATCTTCCCATTTATCAAGCTACGATCAAGAGTGTTATTCTTGCATAAGCTGAAAAAACAGATCAAGAAATAATAATTAGCACTATATATATGAAGATGAGTGTTCATCAAGCACATTGGACAAGCATATCATCCCTAAAATGTGCAAATGCATGAGGATCAAAACCAAGAACGTGAATCACCTTAATGGTACCAAAATTTTAATACATTGGACATTTAAGATTCAATTTTTCACAATATACCACACTAAAGACAGATTCTACCACTTAGTCTGAAAAATAAGGGAATAAGAAAGTGTTAAGAGAATACTCTTTCTTCTCGTTTATATTGAGAATATAGCATGTATTTATATACAAACTATTGAGGTTATTCTAGGAAACTATATCAATTTAGGATCTCTACAGTTAACCTAATTGACAGCTATATACACACACTGTAACACTCCCCCTCATGCTGGAGCATAGATGTTAATCAGGCCCAGCTTGTTACAAAGATAGTCAACCCGAACCCTATGTAATGCTTTCGTGAAGATGTCCCCTAGTTGTTCTCCAGTTTTCACATAACCAGTAGAAATCGAGCCTTGTTGAATTTTCTCACGAATAAAATGACAATCAATTTCAATGTGCTTAGTTCGTTCATGAAACACAGGATTAGATGCAATATGAAGAGCAGCTTGGTTATCACACCACAATTTCGCTGGTACTGTAGTTTTAATTCCTACTTCAGTCAAGAGCTGATATATCCAAGTTATCTCACATACAGACTGTGCCATAGCCCTATATTCAGACTCTGCACTGGATCTGGACACAACGCTTTGCTTCTTACTCTTCCATGAGACCAAATTCCCTCCAACAAAGATACAATAACCTGAAGTGGATCTTCTATCCATTTTGGAACCTGCCCAATCAGCATCTGAAAAACATTCAATGTGAGTGTGCCCATGATTTTTGTGCACGATACCTCGTCCTGGTGCTCCTTTCAAGTAACCCAAAATTTGTTTTAATGCGGCCCAATGATGGATTGTGGGGGATGACAGAAACTGACTGACAACACTGACTGAGTATGCAATATCTGGACGAGTCACGGTAAGGTAATTCAACTTCCCAACCAACCTTCGATATCTTTCAGGATCTTCGAATGGTGCCCCCTCTTCGGTAAGGTGTATATTTGGAGTCATTGGAGTACTACAAGGCTTTGCTCCCAATTTACCTGTCTCAGATAATAAGTCAAGGACATATTTTCTCTGAGATAGAAATATACCTTGTTTACTCCGAGTGACTTCAACTCCCAAGAAATACTTTAACAACCCCAAATCCTTCGTGTGAAACTGAGTATGAAGGAAAGATTTAAGAGATGAGATTCCTCTAGTATCATTTCCAGTAATTACAATGTCATCCACATACACAACTAACAGAATGATACCAGCCGTGGATCGTTTGTAGAAGACAGAGTGGTCAGACTTGCTTTTCTTCATACCAAATTTTTCAACAGCCTGACTAAACTTTCCAAACCAAGCACGAGGACTCTGTTTCAAACCATATAAAGATTTTCGAAGACGACAAACTCGTCCTGACTCCCCCTGAGCAACAAAACCAGGAGGTTGCGCCATATACACCTCCTCCTTAAGATCACCATGATGAAAGGCATTCTTGATATCAAGCTGATGTAAAGGCCAATGATGGGAAGCCGCCATGGAAATAAATAACCGAACAGAGGTTAACTTTGCAACAGGAGAGAAAGTGTCAGAGTAATCAACCCCATAGGTTTGAGCATAGCCCTTTGCAACAAGACGGGCTTTCAATCGGGCAACTGACCCATCTGGATTGACCTTAACAGCGAAGACCCATTTGCAACCTATAGCCCTTTTATCTGCAGGTAAATCGACCAAGTCCCAAGTACCATTATCATCTAAAGCATTCATCTCCTCTATCATTGCATTACGCCAACCAGGATGAGATATTGCTTCACGAACAGTTTTAGGAAGAGAGATAGAATCAAGGGAAGCAATAAAAGAACAAGAGGTAGATGACAAGTTATCATAAGAAACAAAGGAAGAAATAGGATAAGCACACTGACGTTTACCTTTGCGCAATGCAATAGGAAGATCATCGCTCGAGACTAGATCTGATGACGAAGGAGCAGGTGCAGGACATGAAGCAATAGGTGGACGCCTGGAGTAAACCTGAATAATAGGAGGCTTGACAGGAACTGGTTCTGAGACAGGTGCTGGTGCCGAAACAGGAGCCGAGACAGATGCTGGTGCCGAGACAGGTGCAGAGGATGTGATGGAATAGACTAACAAATCATCATCCTCCCCCTGGCGAGTGGGAACGGATGAAGACGGAAAATAAGGTGTGTCTTCCAGGAAGGTAACATCAATTGAGACAAGATATTTGTTAAGAGTGGGACAATAACACCTATAACCCTTCTGAAGACGAGAATAACCAAGGAAGACACATTTCAAAGACTTGGGATCTAATTTAGTGACATGCGGACGAACATCCCGGACAAAACAAGTGCTACCAAATATTTTCGGGTCAACAGGAAACAATGGCTTATTGGGAAAAAGGATTTGGTAAGGTATCTCACCATGAAGAACAGAGGAAGGCATGCGATTAATGAGAAAACATGCTGTAGACACCGCATCGGCCCAAAAAGGTTTAGGAACATTCATTTGAAATAAGAGGGCTCGTGCCGTTTCAAGAAGATGTCTGTTTTTACGTTCTGCCACACCATTTTGGGATGGGGTATCAACACACGAAGTTTCATGAAGGATGCCATTCTGAGTCATATAAGACTGAAATAAAGCTTGAGTATATTCTCTGGCGTTATCACTTCGCAAAGTACGAATTGAAACATTAAATTGAGTTTTAATTTCAGCACAAAACGCACAAAACAGAGAAAACAACTCAGAACGACGTTTCATGAGATATAACTAAGTGACACGAGAATAATCATCCACAAATGTAACAAAATACCGAAAGTCAGGTTTAGACAAAATAGGACAAGGACCCCAAACATCAGAATGAACTAATTCAAAAGGAACACTAGCACGTTTATTGACTCTAGGACTTGAACTAAGGCGATGATGTTTTGCAAACTGACATGACTCACAATTTAATGAAGACACCTTATTAAATTGAGGACAAGCTTTTTGAGTAAAGGGAGAGACGGATGACCCAACCTACAATGAGCCTCGAAAGGAGACGTGACACTAGAGCAAACAATAGAACGCGGTACCGAGGTATCAAGAATGTAGAGGCCTCCAGACTCATGTCATTTACCAATAATCTTCTTCGTCATAAGATCCTGAAATAAACAATGATCAGGATAAAATGAGACACAACAGTTAAGATTACGAGTAAGCTGACTGACAGATAGAAAATTAAAGGATAAATTAGGTAAATGTAAGACAGATGACAGAGATAGCGAGGGGGTAAGGTTGATGGTGCCAGACCCGCGAACACAAGATGGTGACCCATCGGCTAAAGTGACAGTAGAAGTAGAAGTGTAGGGTTGAAAATAAGAAAATAGACTAGAATTACCTGTCATATGATCCGTGGCACCAGAATCAATGACCCACTTGGAGGATGATGAAAGAAGACATACATCGGGTTTACCTGAATCAGCAATAGATGTGACAGAAGGAGATGAAGACTGGAGTGATTCCTGATACTGTGAGAACTTGGCAAATTCATCAGCAGAGATAAAGACCGATTTGTCAGAAGCATTAGTAGTGATCGCAACATGAGCTGAATGTTTTTGCCGGTTTTTAAACTGTAGTTTTCTACAGTCAAACTTGGTATGGCCCGGCTTCTTACAATAGTTGCAAAAATTAGACAGTCTCCCAAGCGTATAGCTCCTATTTCGACTCATCAAAGCACCAAAAATTAAGAGAAATCTTGCAAAATCTCCCCCAAAGCAAGATAAATCAGGAAAGAGGCTTGAAAAGACGCACAAGACAGAGAATAACAGCTTCGATCGACTGAATCGACTTGAAGAACCGACTGGAAGCGTCCACTGGCTGGAAGCAGCGACTGGCTGGATCGACTGGCTGGAAGCGTCGACTTGAAGCAGAGGGTGGATCGACTGGAAGCAGAGGGTGCTTCGATCGACTGGAAAAGTCGACTGGAGGAGTCGATCGATCTGGCTGGAGGAGTCGATCTGACTGGAGGAGTCGATCGATCTGGCTGGAAGAGTCGATCGATCTGGCTGGAGGAGTCGATCTGACGTCGACTGGTTGGTGGTTGGATTGATGGCAGGATCGACTGGAGGAGTCGATCGGACTGACTGGTTGAAGGAGGCGATCGACTGGAGCAGTCGACTGGATGAGTCGATTGGAGGAGTCGACTAACTGGATCGATTTGAGAACCAAATTGCAAATTTCGAAGGATCGAACGGAGAACCAAATTGCAAACTTCGAATGGTAAGCCTTAACTTCAAACTTCGAATTTAATCTCTTCGAATATTATGGCTCTGATACCATGTTAAGAGAATACTCTTTCTTCTCGTTTATATTGAGAATATAGCATGTATTTATATACAAACTATTGAGGTTATTCTAGGAAACTATATCAATTTAGGATCTCTACAGTTAACCTAATTGACAGCTATATACACACACTGTAACAGAAAGCATTAACTCAAATAAACGGATAAGATTATAAAGAGATACATGTAATAGGACTAATTGAATGCTGGACTGGTGAAACTCCAGTGGCTCTTGCAGCATCACTTTTAAAGCCTTGTGTTTGTGCTCCTCTGTGCTTTTTACTGCAGCGCTTTCTGATGGTCCATCTTCTGCAGGTGTAGTGGCATTATCATTGGCGGCTTCAGAAGAATCGCCCAGTGACTGGTCCATCAGCTACTGGTACGATTTTCTTAATAGTTCCAACCTTAACATATTTGCTCATGAACTGGTAGTCCCAGTCTTGTAAAGCATCAAGTTCAAATGGACCAAGACTGGAGATGTCCCCAGTCAGATCCATGTCCTTGGAGGACATCTTCGCAAAAGCTCTGCTAGTATTCTTGCCGCAAACAAAGCATATGGACCTCCAGGTCCATAAAAAATCTGCAAGGAACCAATAAACCATCTAATCTTCCTCTCAATTACTAAATAGTATACTATATAACATAATCAGGGTGTTTAATATGCTTTTGGTCGTTGCTTTTCTAGAAACATGAACTATGTAAAGTTGAAGAAAATACCTGACAACAAAGTACAAAGTACAAAACACAAAGAATGAGAATGCAAGTAATAAACTCAATGATATGAGCTATTCCATTGACAAATATTGCGGATCACAACTAGATTTGGTTACCACTGCAAAGCCAAATAACTAGGAATCTAGGACACTGAACATGTGGATATGTGAGAATCTCAAAACTGGAAACGTGCCCATAAATAAATTGAGCTCCGATAGGTTGGAAGGGGCAAAGCTTCAAAGCTGCAACTAAGCACTTAAACTTTCAAAAACAACAGTATTTATCAAAATGTGCATATCCATATCTCTACCAATATAAACTTTCGAAAGTTCAAGGGAATAAATTACCCAAATCATATTGCTTTAGCTACAGCTTCGAAGCTTTGTTGCAATATCATGTAATGTCATGTCCATATCTCTACTAGTATAAACTTTCGAAACAACAGAATCCGACACGCAGTCCGCCAAAAACCCTCAAATTCTCAAAGGGGGTAATCAGCTGAGGAATAAATTGATGAGAGGAAACCACCCATCATGATTATCCCGAACTTTTCATCCAGGTCAAGCCAAAATTCACAACCCCCCACCCACAAAAAAAAAAAAAGAGAGAGAGAGTAAATTAAAATGAAAACAATGTCACCAGGAAACAAAATCAACCAGCTGACAGACAATTTCAAAACCTACTCCAACCCTAACAGGAATATCAATACAATGAGCAATTTAGATTGCCATTATAATCTTTTTGGGTAATATTAGTAATTTTAAAAAATGTTTTGTGGACACCAAAGGGAAAATAATCCTATTGTAAATTGTGAAAAAAATAAACCCAAGCTAAATTGAAGTCCGCAGCTTTTATATTATCACACAAAAGTGCAGTAGAGGTCATGTTTGTTTCTCACCTGTAGTAGCTCATTGACTAGGAACTGTGTGTCGTGCCTTTCAGGCTGATTCCATAACCTTGTTACATACGTGTCGTGTAATCCATAAACGATATACATCTAGATTGAAAGCTACATCATGTTTTTTGGTTTTGATTTAGTGACAAGCTCTTGAGGTTGTCAACACTCCGGGTCTTCATTTTGAAGAGGCCCATTTCTCCATTGGAGTTTTTTTAAGGGCGAGCAGGGTTTTTAATGGATTCCAGAACCAATAAATGACTTCGGCAGGGTTCGTAACATGGACTTGTGCTATAATCCACCACAAGTATTGGTGATATCATCCACCACAACGACTTGTGATATCATCCACCACAATGACTACCAGCTGAAAAGTAGTAACCCATTGGCTTGGACTCGTTTTCTTCTTTTGCAATAGATCATCTTCCCTATCTAAAAGAATAAAAAAATGATTTGAGCGTGTCTGTGTGCATTTCTACAAATAAAATTTATTTAGATGTGACAATAAATAATAAGACTGATTGCCTGTTCAATTTTATTACAGAAGTACCTGCTACAAAGTTGATGGAAACGCAAAGTTTGATCTGGATGAATCTGAAAAATTTATTCCTTGGGGCATTTGTTGAGGTACATGGACTACCAATGAGGATGCCTATAACATGATATGGTGTATTCATTTAGATAAGTTATGCATAAGGTTGCGGTAAGTGAGTGCTTAAATATGTGTTTTCTTACTTGCTGAGACACGAACAAATCACTTGGAAGGAATGCCATACTACTTTGCCCTCGAGACCCCATAAAATTATAAACTGGATGAAAGCCTAGTGGATAAGTGCCTTGCCAACCATTCTGGCAATAGGTTGGTTGTTGTACTAATCCAAACGATTCCTGCATGATATTATCAATAACATGTAAATTCAAGATTATCAGACATTAAGATATATTTATCATTAAAATCTGAATGATTGCAACCTGTGTACGCTGATGAATGCTTGATGCTCCTGTAGTGATCCAAGTCACAAGCATATTTTCTGTTCTACCACCTGGGAAGTTTTTATTTAAATTAGTTGTAATTGCAACAGCTTGAAATCGAATATGTTAATATAAAATAAATATCCCTGTCAAGATACGTATTTAAGTACTAACCCCTTGGCTTGGAATTGGATGAAGCCATCCTTGTTGGATTTCCCAGAAAAATGTTTGTTCTACTTTTATGCTCGCTTTGACACTGTCCCACTCTTCTGGCTTGCAACGGTGCTTTCTCAATTGACTTTGATATTGAATTTCCACAAGCATCACTGCTATTCGGAACTGTAGGCCTTGCTTCTTCCTCAGATGCTAACCATTCTTCAATCTTAGCTTCTAGGTCTAGCATTGCTGTCTTTGGTTAAGGAGCACACATCTTTCGACCTGGCACCCTTAGTCACAAGTCTTTGGGAAATATGTGACAACTCATTATGACGAATCATGGATGATGGATCAACTTCACTTGGAATAGGATCGCCATAAGAATAAAAAACAACTTCATTTATAACACCCCTCGTCCATCTCTTCATATAATACTTCCGTGGTAGACTCGTATACTCTAAGTCACGGAATATCTTTAGTGCATGCGAGCAAAGTATCCCATTGAACTCAAAGTTCCTACAAGCAAAAAAGGCCGACTGTTCCGAGTGGTTATATGTAACTGTATGACTTTTTTCCAACCCTCCATCTCTGTAACTCTATATATGCGGATCTCCCCATCATCCTTTTCTAAGCGCAGCCTCTGATCAATAATTTGTCGATACTCTTCTTGAAAACCATAGAATATTTCTTTTGTGTACTCTTGTGCCGCTTCACGTTCAGCTGACCAACCAGAAATCAAGATAGGCGATGTTTGTTGTGTTTTAGTTTCTTTTTCCTTTTCTTTTTCACGTAGATCAGTCATGGCCTTCAGGTATTGACCTACAAACTCGGGAAGAGCAATACTATTGCCAAAATAGTCCTTCAAAAAACTTGCTAATACTTTCATTCCTTTGTGGGATAGTCATGCCAGCACAGAAATGGGCGTGACTATAAACTGGTGCCCACTTTTGTCGCAACTCATACAAACCCTTCAACCACTCATTAGCTTTAAGCTCATAGTCTTGAAGCAGTTTATTCCAACACTGTTCAAATTCTTCAATTGTCATTGAATCGTATATGCAAGCTTTGAAAATTGGTGCAAGTGATTTGAATTTGGCCAAGTGCTTTCTGGCATTTTGAAAGATATGCCATAAACATACTCCATGGTGAGCTTCTGGAAATACAACACTAATAGCATTCGTAATTGCAATAGACTGATCCGTAAAAATACTTCTTGGATTCTTCCCACCCATGGCCTCCAAGAATGTAGTAAACAACCAAACCATTGCTACAGTTGTCTCGCCATCTAATAGACCACATCCAAAAAGTATGGTCTGCCCGTGATTGTTAATGCCGACAAGTAGTGCACATACCATACTATAGTCGTTTGTTCTAAATGTTGGGTAAAAGCACATCACATCACCAAACAACCCATAGTCCCCTCTCGACTTTGCATCACAAAAGAAAACACTGTTCATTTCACTCTCTTCATTGGTCCGGAAAGAATAGAAGAAATGCTTATTTTCCCGTTTCTTTTGCTTGAAATGGTCAATGAGAAACTGTGCTTCGCCCCTTTTGAAGAAGCCACTTCCTCATTTCAACACTAAGTTGTTGCAATCAGACCCAATGGAGTTGAGGTGTTGGTCTCCGCCAACTTGTGAGGGCAGCCTCTGAACGTCGAGTCCAGCTTGCAAGCCCTCAACTTTCCTTTGAGGCCTTGACAAATATATGCGTTGGGGCGAAACTAAATCATGGGAATGCTCTGCTATGAACTTAATCAATGTGTATTTGTCACCACCAACAAGCTTAAATTCGAATTTTGCTAGGCAATCGAACCTTCGGTTTTCTCTTCTTTTCCTGGGTGTCCCAATCTTGGTGTAAGAACCCTGACACGAACAAACCAGTGTTTGTCTATGAATTTTATTCCGTATTGCTTTATTCATATTTGTCCGTTGTATCCTCACCCTGAACCCAATCCTTCTTGCATATTCATCATAGCCATTATATGCATCTTTTGCAGTTTCAAATACCATCCCAACTTTTGGCTCTACCACATAATCCATTCCCTCCTCACCAAACTCATCTACAACAATGTGTCCCCGGAGTTTTCCCATCATCTTTCATATTATCAACACAATCATTCTCATATCTAAAGGGATGGTCTCCCTATCCATGCAGCAGCAATTATCATCATTAACAACAGCGTCTATCTAGAGATAAAACAATTTCATAATTTTGTCAAACAAAACCAATACCATTAACAAGTAAGAAGCACTCTAAAAGTAAATTCATATATTATATTCATATTGCTGGAAATGAAAATGAAGCAACAAAACCAATCAAATTTATTTGGGCATTTAATCAAACAGTAAACAGCAGGATATGTACCTTAAGAGGTAAACAAGATTTCCCTCCTCTTTGTTGTGTAAGCTTCACATCTGCGTATGCGTGTGTTAGGTTCAGCAAGTTCGTTCACCCACTTTATCCTTACAAAGATGAGTAGGTGGGTTAACAATACATCCCCGCATCATATATCCACCCACTATTTTGAACCGGTGAATTTATTTTAGTTTGCCACCCACTATTTTGTCATCCATTGCTCTCGATACATGTATTGTGGAATGTGATTTTATTTTACTACTATATAATGTTAGATATTTGCAATGCTATGCAACCAGACTTGTCATATTCTTCTATTACAAAAAAATGTGTCGTATTTCATAAATAACTACTACAGGTATTCAATTAAGGATTTTAAAATATTCTTCAAATTTAATCAACTTCATAAAAAATCAAATACATATACGGTATTCAATTACAAATTTTAGTGGATTGTGAAGGATTTTAAAATCCAGGGATATTCAATTAAGGATTTAAAATAATATATGTAAATCTAAAAGTATTCAAATCCGATTTTAAAATATTGTTTTAAAATCCATCAAAATCAGGGATATTCAATTCATGTTTTTCAAAAATCCACCAAAATCAGGGAGTATTCAAGAAGTAGTGGATTTTAATGGATTTGTTAAAGTTGTGGATTTTGAAGGATTTATGAGTGAAAAGTACATATAACAAGAGTTATTCCAAATCCAACTCCCCCTCATATTTCAACGGATTTTTATTGGCTATTGTTAAATAACACCACCATTTCCGCTGAAGAGCGTCACCATCCCATTTTTTGTGATCTGTTGAAGGACACACCGTCTTCCCTTCTCTTCTCTCTTCACAGGAGCAGCACCACCTCGTCCCACAACTTTCGGCCACACCACCATGCCCTACCACCGCTGGCTGCACCACCACCCGTACTTCCTCTAATCTTTTGTTCTTGTTCTTCTTTTATGTTATTATTCATCTTTTTCTTCTCATTCTCTTCCTCTTATTTTCTCTTCTTCTTGTCCCTTCTTCACCTTTGTTTTTTTGTTCTTTTTTTTCCTTCTGATTTATTCTTCTTTTACTTTTTTCTTTGTTTTTTTTTCTTCTTCTATTTTTTTCCTCTCTTATTCTTTTCCATTTTCTTTTCTTCACTCTTGCGAAAGTTCCTGCGAGTGGAGGTTCCCCACTTGCCAGAACCTTCGCGAGGGAAAAAGGAAAAAAATGGAGGAGGAAGAGAAGAAGAAAAAAAAGAAAATAACAGAGAAGAAGATGATGAGGTGAGGGGGAGGTGGTTGAGAATAAGAAGATGAAAATGGGTGGAGGTGGGATGAGAGGTGGCAGTGGTAATTGATGGAGAAGAAGAAGAAGAATAAGATGAGGGGGGAGAGGTGGCGGTAGCGTGGTTGTGGTAGTGATTGAAGAAGAAAAAGAATGGAGAAGAGGTGGTGGTGGTAGGGATAACAATTTGAAGTAAAATAGTTATTTGTATTGTTTTTGGACCATCTTCAATGTAATTGATTTTTTTTTTAATTTGAAGTAAAATTCTCTTAACATACAAACAATTATTTAATTGATGTTTTGAGATATGTTTTATGATTTGTGTTTGGCTTGGATAACAATATAGGTGATGTTCTTTCATTGTTTCATATGACTAATAACTCATTTATAAATATTCATTGAATTTATAGGAATTCATAGAAATCTATAACAAACCTTTATAAGATCTACAAAATCCAATCATTTAAAATCCATCAAAATCCAGTGTATTTTGTAAAATCATTTGAAACCTTTTAAAATCAACGAGATTTAAAATTCTTCGGATAGTTCATTCAAATCCCGAATTGAATACCCCCACCTTAATTCTGATTGAATCTTGAAATACAGAAGGTTTGAAAGATCTCATTTCTCTCTTAGAGTATCTCTCAGGCTTGGAGAATGCCCGTTGATTATTAATAAGCATTACATGACACTAGATTAACTGATCAAAGAACCGACATGGGCTTTACAAATTATAACAAAGTGCTTAACATTGGTAACCTAAAAGCTTTCAGAAAAAACAGGAAGCAGTCCAAATGAACTACACCAACACAATTTTTTCAACAGACATTAGAAATCAATATTCTTGGCAAGAGCTCCCCATGCTAGGGGTAGATATTGAACTCAAAACGTGGGGGACAAACCATCACAACCTTAGCCAACCAACCTGACTATCTTCATATGGTCCACTAGGTTCATAAAATCTAGGTAGCCATTTTTTTGTCAGGATTGGATTTTTATACATGATTTTTATGATTGTGTATTAAAAAAAATATATATATAAGAGGTAAACTTGCAAAAAAGTCCAAGCCTAGCCAAAAAATAGCTGCCTAGACTTACTGTATAAAATCACAATCATCTCCTCTTCCTCTCAATGTAGCAAACAAAATTGGGGTATTTAATTTACTATTCATCATTACTTCTAGATCACGACAAACTGAACTATTGACCTATGTAAAACTGAAACGCAAAGGCGATCACAATTCTCTATAAGGAGTACTTCTATCTATGAGTTGCAGTGCCCAAGAAATATCTCCTTTACATTATTGTACTGGCTTGGTCTTTCTTTATATCCATTTACAATTTAAAGGTTGAAGTTTTGTTTTGAGAAATTCTAAATGTCGAGGGAAAGGGCGAGGAAACGAGCGAGGGAAATGACGTGGCGAGGTGAAAGCCGTTCATTTCCCTCGAGATGCGTGCGTTGACTTTTTTCATGCGCATCTCGAGGGAAATGAACGGCTTTCACCTCGCCACGTCATTTCCCTCGCTCGTTTCCTCGCCCTTTCCCTCGACATTTAGAATCTCTCTTTTGTTTTTTTTAAGTAAATACAGCTATGTGTACATGTTTTCAATTTTGGGCTCTCTGAATAAACCATTTCATCACACAAATGATTAGTGTCTTGTAATGACTAGAATGCTCGTTCGCTGGACAAGCTCCATTAGCAGAAAACCAAGCTTCCAAAGTGGAGTGGAAATGTTTGTCTGCATCTTTGAAGCATATTCGAAAGCATTCAATATATTGTAGCTCATCCTTGTTCAGCGTCTTTATTATTTAGCTTTGAAGTGTCAACCAATCTATTTTGTGATCCTGCTTATATCCTTAAGCGATCCTGCTGCTTGGTTTATGATTCTTATCTAACCTATTCAGTTGCGGGCATTTGTTTGTTTGTTTGTTTGTTTTTTTAAGTGTTTAGAAGGTAACTTTTAACTAGAGTTAGAATTTCTGAACGAGTTTCTTAATGAATTGTTTATTTTGCTTCTGAATTGGTTGTCAATTAAAAATCGTAAAATTAAAAGGTGTTTGTTTTTAGGTGCTGAATGAAAACTGTTTGATTACTTTGTTCCACTGAGCTGAAAATTTTATGACATAAATATTGTGCTTAAAATATATCCAATAATAATCAAATCCTAGATAATGTTATTACAATACCTTTCATTACAAGAATATCGAAATATGACCAAATACATTTTAAAAAAAGTATTAAATCAAATTTCTTACTAATATTTTGTTTGCAATAAGTATCGGTTTGTTCACGTAATCCAAATACTTGAGACAGTTGTGGTTGTTCACTATCAGTTTGCTCTGGAGAGTTGGAGAGATGACGAAAAACTTGAAAATACAGAGAAATAAAACAAAGATGAATGAGAGAAATAAGATAAATTTCTTATCGAGACCTTGTGAAGGTAGGTAGAGCTACAATGCTTGGTGAAGATAATGAATGTGTGCCATCAAAATTTAGTCATACTTATTTTTAAGAAGATAGGGGCAACAGTTGTCATTACAAATTATGTTAAGGATATTAATGGAATAATTTTTTACTCGGCACTCAGTGCTAAGTAATCAGTACATCTCTGTTGCTTACTCCAATCAGAAGTAGACAGAACTAAAAACAAACACTCTAAACAAGGTGGTTTACTTTTTATTAAAACTTTTGACTTCGTTCAGAAGCAAAAACAAACAACCTCTTAGTATTAACTTCATGAACAACTCTATATTAACTTCATGAACAAAGCCATGCCTGAAAATATGTTCTCTTTGTTGCAGACTCCTTACAATAATATTAGACAAACTTGCAATGAAGATCAAAAAAAAAAAAAAAAACGTCATTTGAACAATCTATTAGAAGGCTTGATTACAATCTTTTTTACTCCATCCATGCATAAGCCAAATAAAAAAGTTTCATACAGAAAACTCAATTTATACCTGCTCTGTAAAACATTATCAACAATTCTAGTCAGCTAGTTTTTTTTTTTGGGTTTTTTTACATTTATACTTTTTTTTTATAGATAATTTTTGTGATTGTATTTTAAAGATAATGAACAAAAAGTGTAAAAAAAAAAAAAACCAGCAACATGACTGGCTAAAGTTAAAATAAACATTATAGATATGTCCTTTGATCGCTAGGGAGCACGGGCTTCTTAGGATCTGATCCATCATAAACTTTAAACTCCTATTTGGTGATCTTCCCAAGTTGAACTGGACAGGGTAAGGATTCCTTCTCCTCAAAAGGCCCTCGATCTTGGAGGTGGAGCAGGTGATAACCTTGGATGAATTTGGACAATTTTCATCTGTTCTGCAACAACACGGATGATGATTTGATTTCTTTCCCCTGCGTAGTCTTGTGTCTTGCTTCTTTGTGTAATGCATCCATCCCACATATCCATCAACTCTACCTTTCTTTGTTGACTCACTCTTCCTCTGAAGGGGTGAAGGTTGACACACTTACCTATCATCTGCCATCCATTATTCTCAATCCATGTATAATTGACGTTAACTTTATTTTGTTTGTCCAAGTTTTGAGCATGGAGTTTAAGTATGCGGTTCCTTTAAAGTACAAGTTTTCTGCATAACCAAACAATATTCGGATGAACAAACGTTTATGATGAATCAAACAAACACTTTTTACCTAATGTCAGTTAAATGGCCGGACTTTGTCTAAACAAAAGTGTGAGAGTACTGGATAAAAGTAACAATTATGCATCAGCATTTAATTCTCCCAAATGGGTGTGCATGCTTGCATATTTACATTATGGCTCTAGATGATGGGTAACCAACGTGATAAAAAGACCAACATTAGTAAACTGAAAGCATTAGGAAAAAAACAAGAAACAACTACAACACCATGATTTTCCAATGTAACATAGAAATCATTGTAGCAAGTGGAGACGTCTAGATGTACTTCCTTCATTGCAGATATCCTTGTATAGGTACAGATGAACAAATGAAATGATGGAAGCAACCTTAATGCAGTAAATATATTGCAGATTTCACAGCCAAAGTTTCACATTATACCATACACTAAAAACAAAGATTCTAACAAGTCTGGAAAATAAGAGAACTTTGACCCGACTGATATAGAAGTGTCTTTTTAGGGTGATAGGATTATAAAGAAGTACAAGTAATAAGACTCTTTGAAAGCTGCACTGGTGAAACTCCAGTCACTCTCTTGTGGCATCACCCTCAGCTTCAACTGCTTTATGTTTGTGCTCCTCTGTGCTTTCTACTGCTGCGCTTTCTGATGGTCCATCTTCTGAAGGTTTAGCAGCATTGTCATTGGTGGCTTCAGAAGAATCGCCAGTGACTAGTCCATTAGTTACTGGTATGTTTTTCTTAATAGCTCCAACTTTGACATACTTGCTCATGAACTTGTACTCCCAGTCTTGTAAAGCATCAAGTTCAAATGGACCGAGACCTGAGATGTCCCCAGTCAGATCCTTGTCCTCAAAGGATATTTTTGTTCTAAAATCGGCCTAAGTGGTAGGAAAACGCTCAAATTAATGGTTGGGTGGGGTCTAAGTAGTCTGTGCGAGTTTTTTTTTTTTTTTTTTTAATAAAGCTGATTGTGTTTTAATTTTATTTTTCTTTCCTTTTTTAAGAAATAAACAATATAATTATTTTTTATTCAGTATATGTCTAAATGTAGCAAATGATGATTACTTAATGGAATTCTCAAAAGATCTGCCGGTACCAATTTTAGTAATGTAAATTTTATCAAACATGACTAAGGTTATTCATGCAATTTGAAGAAAAATAAAAGAGTAAGTTTAGATATTTGTACATAAATTCAACTTTGTATAAATTACCCATCATGACCAACTTTAGTCATTTGAGTTTTAATAAATTTTGTTCATGATTGTTAATTTTTCTTGTTTTAAATTTTGTATATGTATCTTGGCATTAAATTGGATATAATTGATAAGGTATTATACTTAACATTTGTAAATTATTAAAGTTATAATACAAAATCTAAGACCGCCTAGACACCTGCTCGCCGCCCGTCCACCGCCTAACGCTTTTTAGAACACTGCTAAATAGTATACTTTATAGCATAAAGATTGTTTAGCATATATGCTATTGGTCATTGTTTTTCTAGAAACATGAACTTTGTAGAGCTGAAAGAAAATATTTGACAACAAGGTGCAAAACACTTGTAGCAATCACGGAAGCTAAAGGATATGAGCTATTCCATAGAAAATTATTGCAGATTTCGAAACTAGATTTGGTTAGTATTGCAAAGCCCAATAACTGGGAATCTGGGACACTGACGGTGTCGGCAAACCTGCATTGAAGACACTCAACATATTCCGAGTAGATGAAGATGAGCGAGGTCCACAAAAAACAGTAAGACACACGATTTTTGTTTTGAAGAATTTATTAAATTTAAAATACATGTGTATGTAGAAACCATTACCGTGTGTGTGTAGTGTGTCTATCAAACAGACGAATTTTTTTCTATATCTGCATTTGTTACCTAGAAATTATTGAAATATAAACCACCTTCATTTTAGACTTTGTCAAAAATTGTCTATCCTTTCATGTATCCTAACACAGGGATAGTCCGTCCTTGCAGTGGTTCCTCTTTGTTCTATCGCTCCATAAACTTATGATAAACTTGAACCAATAAACAAATAACAAAAAATATATAGAAAACGGACCATCACTTGCACCTCATAAAGTAGCTCAACTGTATTTTCTTTTCTTTTCTTTTCAACAGACATTTTGTTTGATCTCGTTCCCACCAAATTGTTGCTAATTAATAGTTTAAAAAGAAACCCAATTCATACGAAAAGGTTTAAGATTCGAAACAATAACTACCAGTCATTTCACCCTAGAACCTTTAGCATTGGAAACAAAACTGAAGACAACCCTAGGAAAATCAATGGGGTTATTATTACCCCAATCAAGTAAGTCATTTAACATGTCCATACCCAACCTCCACCAGTGTAAATTTTCAAAAATAATAGAATCCAATGGGCGTTCTGCCAAAACCCCCACAAATTCTCAAAGGGGGTAGGTAATCAGCTGAGGAATAAATTGACGACAGGAAACCACCCAACCTGATGATCTCGACTCAAACTCCGAGCTTCCTAGTCTAACTTTAAGCAAAAATAAAAAATAAAAAAAAAGGAAAATTGAAATGAAAGCAAATACAAAAGAAGCCAATTCAGACATGTAAGAAATTCACAATTTAGATAATTAATTAGATGAGGCAATCAAACCATCATCAATTAACCTAAAATCACAAAACCCCCCATCAACTAAATTCACCCAACAACCAAAAGAACTAATACCCTCAAGTCAAATCCATCTATAAAAACCAAAATTTCCAATTAAAAAACCCAGATTTTATATACCATCTCTGAGAAACATTATAGATCTGCCCCTTGATCGCTATGAGCAGAGGCTTCTTAGGATCGGATCCATCATAGACCTTCAACTCCTCCTCAGTGACTCCCCAAGCTGAACTGGAGGGGTAAGGGCTCCATCTCCTCCTCAAAGGCCCTCGACCTCAGAGGTGGAGCAGGGGATCCAAACAACCCAGACACCACATAGTAGAAAGCCAGAGCCAAGGCCACAACAGTGAACAAGGTTGTAGGTGCGAGACCAGCGTAGGCTGTGATCGCCTCTTTGAACGTCTCCCACGGTTGCAAAGTTGAAGCCATGATTGATTGAATCAAATTCAACACACAGAAGAATGGATGGATTTTCTGCTTTGTTTTTGCAATTTTGTTCTGTTTCTCTTTCAACACTATTTTCGGGGGATTTAGAGGATCCTACGCACAAAGCACAGAAGGAGGTCCTGTGCAAAAGCACAGCCATCGGATCAGATTGATAGATTTCAAAAAAATGGATTTCAAAAAAAAATTGAAATCCATCGATCTGAGCCGTCGATCACTCAAAACCTCATTCTGTGTTTTGTGCGCAAGGGCCCCCTGAATCTGATCGAGGGGGGCTCATGCGCACAAAGCGCAGGACCTCCTCATGTGCATAAAGGGGACAGTTGGATTAAAGTGAAACTAATCTAACAGCTAAAATTTTTGAATCATATATCACCTCTCTCTCTCTCTCTCTCACTTTAGTTTTCATTCAAAGCTTTCACCCCTCTCTCTCATTCATGGCAATACTAATTTTTTTGTTTTTAGAATCAGAAGCGAAGAAGTGAGTAATAGCTGGAATTCCAATTAGAGCTCCATTAAGGAAGATCAAAACCAGAACAAAAAATATGGTGGAGAAACAAGTCGTCATCGTCCAAAGAGAAGATAAAGAATAAGATGGGTTTTCTACTACACCTACAACAGAGGAAGCTATAATCCCTGAGAGATTGCCATGTTCGCCACCTCCAAGAAAGTTGAGGGCTTTTTCTAAGTGTAGTCATTTTAATGGTGGTGGTGTTAGGAGGGAGTTCTTTAATCCCCCTGATTTGGAATCTGTGTTTATACGCCATGTTTAGAAAGCTAGCTAATCTAATGTGATTCTTGTTATTATTGTTTTCTCTTGTTATTGCTCTTCTTCTTGCTTTCTACTTCTTCTTTTTTTTCCATTCACTCTCTTCTTTGTAATAACAGGGGAAGAGGAGGAGAATTTCATGTACAAATTCATTGTTTAAAATCAAACCACTTCTTTGTTTAGCGCCTAACTTAATGATTTCTTCAGATCTCTTAGTTTGTAGTAAAAATCTATCAAAAATTTTATACGAGCGGATGCTAAGAATTTAAGGTATGAATATCAAATGGGTTCTTCTAGTTCAGGTTAACTTTATTAGCTTCTTTGTTGATCCATCATCCACAAGTGTTTTTGTTAAAAATCTCATATTTTTATTTGAGTGGCTACTTTGGGTCCTTCTTTAAGCTTGAATCTTTCTTTGATCAATGTGACAATTCCACAATTGGAGCATGAGAGAGAGGGGTGAAAGCTTTGAATGAAGACTAGAAGTGAGAGAGAGAGAAAGGTGATATATGATTTAGAAATTCTAGCCGTTAGATTAGTTTTACTTTAATCCAACGGTCCCCTTTGATGCACATGAGGGGGTGCACATGAGCCCCCCTTGATCCGTTTTCGTAGGAAAAAATTAATTATCCCATATAATATAAAATATTTTCGATATTTAATTTTCTAAATTAAAATCAAATCAAAAATAAAAACAAACGTATTTAAATAATAGTATAATTAAAAATTAAATATTAATACTAATTTAAATAATGATAATTAATTAATTAATTTAAAAAAATTAATATTAATTAAAAAAAGTAATTATTAATTCTAATTTAAACAATGATAAAAGTATTAATAGTAATTATTAATACTAATTTAAATAATATTATATTTAAAAAGTAATTATCTAAATAATGATATAAAAAAGTGAAAGATATATTTAAATAATGACAAAAAGATTAATTATTAATATTAATTTTTTAAAACTCCCAAAATTTTTAATTAGTCAATTTAAATTAAGTTGAAATTAATAATAGTATAACTAAAAAAGTATCTAAATAATAGTATAAACAATTAATATAATATATTTAAGTTGAATATATTTAATAAAATTATAATAATATAATTGAAAGTAATATAATTATTAAGTTGAAATTAATAATAATATAATTGAAGTTAAATTGGTATAGAAAATTTGAAAATATATTAAAATAATGATGAAAAAGTTAAAATAGAGGATGTGATTTGAGTGGTGAAGAAATATAGAGACCCCAAAATTTAGCTTTTGATTAAAATGGGGCATTTACAATAGTCTAAAAGCATTTAACTTTTACCATTAGAGATGCTCTCCAATAGTCACATTGAGTGACTCCTTAGAGTCTGTGGCAGGTTTAAGGAGTAAATTTTATTTTTTCCAACTCCAACGGCGTCATTAATGATTGATTAAGAATAACATGGCTTTACTAGTTATCAAACAATCAAGCTCCCAATTGCTCATTAAAGATTTATTTTTCATATTTTATGGTATGGTTGACCAGGTTTTAATGTTAATCTCTCCAACTTTTTAGCTCAATATTTCCAAAACTTTCTCATGCAAAAGTTTTCTAATTATTTTAAAATTCAAGAGACGTCTCTTCTAGACAAAGTCTCCAAATGTTTTCAAATTCTACAAATCTCTACAGATTTCCAAAAAAATTTAAATTCGATAATAAACATACAAATTCTCATTGATTTGTATCAAATCTCCAATTCTTGTACAAAATAAAATATGAGATATTAAATTTTATCTCAAATATTGTCCAATTTAGAAAAAGTAATGTTAGATTAAAGATAAAGAAAAATAACGAAGAACAAAAAAGTTATAAAAATTTTTCTAAGGAGCCACCTTAAAGAGGTGTTAGAGATGCTCTAAATCATTCATTTTTTTCTTCTTAAAGAGCTCCTTAAAGATTTTATTTTAGTAAATTAAGGAGGCTATTAGAGATGCTCTAAGTAAAGAGTCAAGGAGCTCATTAACCTTATTTTAATCGTTTTAACCTATGTAGGTTTCACTGTGCACTCAAAATAATAAATATTTTGTATACCCATTGGGCCCCATTATAAAATAACAATAATAAAATATAAATGAAGGGGGGTTTTAAAGGGGCTCTTGAAAGTAGGGGTGGGCATGGGACGGGATGGGATGAGATATGCCCATCCCTATCCCATCCCGTTCATACGGGATCGGGACGGGACGGGATGGGAAAAACCTCATCCCGACCTCGTCCCATCCCAAATGGGTTCGAGACGGGACGGGATCAGCGTGCTAATTTGGACATATCAAATAGAAGTCTGGAGTCTGGACTGCTGGAAGCCTGCTGGGCCTGCTGGAAGCCTGGAAGGCCTGCTGGAAGGCTACTGCAGCTGGAAGCCGGCTGCTGAAAGTCTGGAAGCCTGAACATTTTATGCAAATGTTCATAAAATAAATAAATAAGTAAATAAAATATTAATAATTAATATTAAAAAATTAGTTCGGGACGGGATTGGCAGGATTGAAAATCTTCATCCCATCCCATCCCATTCTAGATCGGGACAGAATGGGATCGGGATGAAATTATTCAATCCCATTAAGACCCGAAAAAATCGGGATGAAACGGGAATGGGATCACGGGATGGGATGCCCACCCCTACTTGAAAGTCATTTGACAACTCATGCTTTCTTATTTTCGAAGGGCTCCTTAATATATATTATTTTAATAATTTAAGGAGTCTATTTAAAGAAACTCTCAGATATGCTCTTACACATTACAATTGGAGCACTTATTTTATCATCTTTCACTATGACGATCCCAGGATACATTTGTTTTTTTTTTTTGTCTGTTAATGATTGTCGAGGAGAGCTTTTTTCCATAAACTTTTATATATTTTTAATTTTTAAAAAAAATTATAATGATGGTAATGTGACACACTAAGGAGAATTAATAATGTCATATAAGATTACATCAAATTTTAAATAAAAATAAAAACTAGTAATGAATGCCCCCTACGCTTGCATAAAATTATTTATTCATGTTCTTTATTTTCATGATTAATTAAATGAAAATTTTCTATCTTTCAACTATTTTGCTTTGAATCTATATGCATCGAGCAAGTTGTTGATTGACACAAAAATGAAATAGTCCTAATACTAAAACTTTGTGTATCGCCAATTTGAGTACGTGTTATATGTGTGATTCTTTTTATTTTATAAAGTGAATTGTGCAATGATTAAATATCAATTTGTAAAAATTAGATTGTTGATTTGAATATGGGTCCAACAAAAATATTTTGAATTTAGTTTTGTATGCGCTACGCATGCTATTCACACACCCTTAAATATTAAATGATTTAAATCAATATATTAAGTTATAAGTTTTTTCAAAATGCAATACAAAAATAGAAAAATTAAATTCATGAATAATATAAGAGGCTTAAATAATATTAGGGCTTAGATATAGTTTATATATAAATGAGAGCTTAAAATAAGTTATATTAAGGCTTATAGTAATTAGATAATATTTGAAAGGGGTTGGTTTCAAATGTAAATAAAAATAATTTTTGAAGGCAAAATGGAAAAATAAAATTAGATTGAAGAAAACTTGCACTATTCGTTTGCGGGAAAAATCGTCATAATTGTATAGATGTATGGCCATTATGTCATTGGCCTAAAGTCTAATAGACAAAAATGTCAAAAACTATTCAAGAGGCATATTTAATGCATCGGAGAGATGCCTGTGAATTTTGCAGGCTAATTAACCCATGGGAATTGTGGACTCCCATGCTCACAGCTCTCCAGTGGTGATATCCGCCTGATGGATCTTCCAAATCCATGGACTTAGAAACTGATTTCCAAATTAAACTGCACAACATCGAGAACTTGTGCTTAGCACGGGTCATTCTAATTTATTTTTGAATGATTTAACTAAAAACAAAAACAAAACATTAATAAGATTTATTATATCTTAAAAGACGATAACCTTTTTTTCCTTAGCATTGCTTTAACATTGATAGTTTGTTTTACAAATTAAGAACTAAGTATATCAGTCATGCCAACGTACACTTTCCACGTAGCGTATATTCGTGCAGTTGGGATCCCAGAGACACAACTTAATCTTATGATCGTGCTCCTTGAGATTTACCTATTTACCAAGGTTCACACCATTGTAGGATGCAACGCAACCAAGACTTACTACCTGCTTGGGATCAGTTGGGTGACACTTACTCACACAAATACACTCCAAGGATTTAAGAACCCACGCAAGGTGAAGGTTTAGGGATACTAACACAAAGGATTTCTCTCTTCTAGTGACACTGATTTGTTGGATAGAGAGGATATAAACTATTTCACATTCATTTCATCACTTAAAGGAAGATGAAAGCTTCAGACTCAAGGGTGAGATGGTGTGATTGAAGGCTCAACAATTCTTCAAATGAGGCATGTATCAATGCAAAACTTCATTCAACTCTTCTTCCTCACCTGTCTTCTATTTTCTCTTTAGATAACCAAGTAGGTCGTGAAAACAGGAAAAGTTTCTTCCTAAAATACCATGAAAGTGGGTGAATGGATCTCTCAAAGGGAAGGCCAAGTGATCACGGTCTTGACTCTTGAGCCCTATTAATAAGCTCAGCTGAAGGATGTGAAGTCGACTTCACTTCCAACAACTGTTGTTTTCAGAATGATTACTTCAAAATAATCACTTGCTAAAGTTGACTTTTTAGTGGACGAAGTCGACTTTGCCTTGCCCAGATTTTTTTTATTTTTTCAAACAAAAAAGATTCCTAATTCATATGAGCAAAGTACTTGACAAGTCTTTTACATGGACTTGTCCATCAAACACATGGGCATGTTTCATGAGAGAATATTCTATCAAGAAATATCTCCAAATTCAAATTTTGAATTTGAATTTCAAGTCTTGAGTCATTTGTAGTGAAGTAGGTATTCTCCGTGCCTTCGACACTAAAACTGTTTGATAGGAAGATAATTTTTTTTTGAAGCTTTACCTTCTTGTTTTGGGTTTGTTTTGGTTTTTATAGTTTTGGCTTTTTTTTCACAAGGTTACTTCAATCTTCTTGTTCTTTGACAATGATCCTCATGAGTTGGATAATTTTTAAATGACATTTACAAAGCATAGACCTAATCCCAACACCCGATATACGATTTATAATTTCACCGTATATTTTTAAATTGTTTTGACATAATATCTATCTTACATTTCAGATAGGTTTTTTTACTGTTCATAAACAATATTCTGTGAGAGTTTGTCCTACGTGGCATTTTTATGTCATTGGCAGAAGTTAAGTGAAAAAAACAAAAACCCGATGCTTTGCTCTCCCTCTCCTTTCCCCTCTCTTCCTCTACCCAAACCCCTCCCACCAAGTAGAGAAGAAGGACGAAAGAAGAACCCGATGCTTTCCTCTCCCTCTCCTTTCCCTCTCTTCCTCTACCCAAACCCCTCCCACCAAGCAAAGAAGAAGAGAAGAATAAGGACGAAAGAAGAACAAGTATGAGAAGGTAAGATCCTTCTTCTTCTTTACATCTCCTCCTCTTCTTCTTCTTCTTCTTCGGATCTGAAGTCCACCAGTTTGGTTTTTTTTTTTTTTTTTTTTTTCAGGAAATGAAGAAGCTCTTGAAGGAAGGTAAGATCTAAAGAAGCTCTTGAAGGTGTGTTTCTCATCAGAGGTGTGTTTCTCTTCTTCTTCTTCTTCTTCTTCTTCTTCTTCTTCTTCTTCCATTCTCTTCTTTGCTATTAGGGTTTCAAGTTTTCGATCTCCTCTTCAATACCCATTCTTCAATTCTTTGATTTGGTCAAGTAGGGTTTTGAATTTTCGATCTCCTCTTCAATACAGGTTCATTGTTATTAGGGTTTCGAATTAAGGTAGCAAAGCTGATAATTGCAGAAAAAGCTATTAATGGATGGGGTTTCAGATAATTTGATAATCGTTGAGTAACTGTAATCGTTAAGGTAGCAAAGCTGATAATGGGGATTTCAATTGGGGTGGTGATTGGAGTACTATTGGGATTTCAGATAGGTAGTAGCAGGCCAGATCGAGGTGGGTTTTATGTTTTTTGGACAGATTTTGCGGTTTGATCAATGGGTTTTATAGAATTTAGTTTTTTTAAAAGAAAAGTTTTGGTGGTTTTATGGGTAAAGGTTGAATTTTGGATGAATTGGATTTGTGTTTGGTGGTTGATTTAGTGAATTGTGTGAGATTTTGATGAATGGGTTTTGTATGGTTTGATTGTGAGATTCGGTGATTTACTGGAATTTGAATGATCTACTTGGTTTTGTTACTGCTTTATGTGGTTTTGCTTCATGATCTATTGATTGCCTTTAGATTTTTTTTTTTTTACTGCACTTGAGCAATGTAAACCTTCACTATTGACAGGGATTTAGAGTTTGTCTAAAATTTTGATTGTAAGCTTTTAGATTTCATTATCCTTGGAATCTTTTGATTGCCTTTAGATTTTCTTTTCTTTTTTGCTCTGTGTTAACCGTGATTCTGTTGTACCCCCTTTGATCAAATTCTATTGGTTCTTGCTGCACAACAGGAGGCATAGTAGCTTTGGGAAAGTTTGATGCCCTTCACATTGAAATCTGGGATCCCTTTTCTTTTGTCATTTGTGGGAATGGCCGAAGTACTTGGCTGGGAACAAAGGTATGGCCATTATTTATGAATTTTTTGTAGTGTAGTTTTAGACAAACACTGCATGATTTTGAAAATTTTCCTGTATAATTTTGTGGAAGGGTATCCATGTGACATTATGTTGTGACCCCATTTTATTATGTTTATTGCTTTCAGTCCCTAACTTTTTTTTTTTGGAATCTTTTGAGGTGCCATTGCCTTATTCCTTCTCTTCCCCAAAAGAACAATCATTTCATATAACTTAAATAGGTCACATCCGTCAAGGGATCTTTTACCGAGTCAAATAGAACAAGGAGTTTTGGAGTTTTTGTGGAGTTACCAAGACATTTCATTATCTTGAACTAGCATGCTTAAAAATAAAATTTTGGAAGTGTTGGATCTAAATTGCATGTTTAAGATAATGAAGTGTTGGATAAGTAACAAGTGGGTGAGGTAGTCGGTGATGACGACAATGATGAAAATGGAGGATCAGAATCCACAAAACCTTCATTATCTCTTACTTGAAGATGGAGGATCAGAACTCACAGAACCTTAATTGCCTCTCACTTGAAGATGGATGATCAGAATTCACAGAACCTTGATTGCATCTTACTTAAGTAGCAATCAAGATTCTGTGAATTCTGATCCTCCATTTTCACAGAATTCACAGAACCTTCATTTTCACAGAATTCACAAAACCTTCATTTTCACAGAACCTTGATAATCTCTCACTTGAATTCTGATCCTCCATTTTCATAGAATTCACAGAACCTTGATTGCATCTTACTTAAGCAGCCTTTCAAAAAAAAAATCTTACTTAAGTACACAAAAACAATGGAGGCACTATGACTAGGGTATGACAAGTTCTTAAATAGAGTCTAAAGAAGAAGAAAGTCACCAGCCACTAAAGATTGTCAGATTTCACCTACTCTACACATTATTTTGCGTAGACACCCTTTTCTTAATTCTTGTGTGGAACCCATTGTAGACACTCCCGTGGGTTCTACTATAGACCTACTGTACACATTATTTTCTAAACTATGCTCTGATACCAATTTGTTGGGATTTAACCAACTATGTGAATGAAAAAGAATAAGGAAAACAACAGAGAGTGTAATCTCTTGATAAACTAGAACTCTGATGTGTAGAAAACTCACTTCATTCACCTATGATTGAAACAAATAATACATGGGTTTAAATAGCACTCACATGACCACTTAGTAAAAGACACATCTCTTAGTAAAAGACACTTAGTAATACTAAAAACACATTGGAACACCAAAAGACACAACTCTTTTAGAACTAGTCTAGATTAATTCTCTAACAAAATTATCACAAAGACTAGAAATCAAAGGGAAAGGAAGACAAGTTTAAACTCCAAAGCCCCCTCACATAACCACACAGTACCGGATATACTCATGGAAGAGAGACATGAAGAAGAAGAAGACAAAATTTACTGAGCAGCCAAGCAACCAGTAGATTTGTCACACACAAATTAAAAAGCGAGGAAGAAAAGCCAGTAAAAACAAGGAGATGAGAACATGAAATCATGAGGAGCTACTGCAGTTAAAGTACACAAAACGTGCATAATAGAAATAAGAATAAATTTTGGCGCATAGAGTTCACTTACCATGGCAGAAGAACTGGATAAGTAACCAGTGGGTGAGTTAGTCGGTGATGACGACGATGATGAAAATGGAGAATCAGAATCCACAGAACATTGATTATCTCTCACTTGAAGATGGAGGATCAGAACTCACAGAACTTGATTGCCTCTCACTTGAAGATGGATGATCAGAATTCACAGAACCTTTATTGGCATCTTACTTAAGTAGCAATCAAGGTTCTGTGAATTCTGATCCTCCATTTTCACAGAGATTCACAGAACCTTCATTTTCACAGAATCACAGAACCTTCATTTTCACAGAACCTTGATTATCTCTCACTTGAATTATGATCCTCCATTTTCATAGAATTCATAGAACCTTGATTGCATCTTACTTAAGCAGTCTTTTCAAAAAACAAAAATCTTACTTAAGTACACAAAAACAATGGAGGGCACTAGGACTAGGGTATGACAAGTTCTTAAATAGAGTCTAAAGAAGAGAAAGTCACCAGCCACTAAAGAAAGGCACTCTGATACCAATTTGTTGGGATTTAACCAACTATGTGAATTAAAAAGAATAAGGAAAACAAGAGAGAGTGTAATCTCTTGATAAAACTAGAACTCTTATGTGTAGAATACTCACTTCATTCACCTATGATTGAAACCAAATAATACATGGGTTTAAATAGGATTCACATGACCACTTAGTAAAAGACACATTTCTTAGTAAAAGACACTTAGTAATACTAAAAGACACATTGGAACACCAAAAGACAGAACTCTTTTAAAACTAGTCTAGATTAATTCTCTAACAAAATTATCACAAAGACTAGAAATCAAAGGGAAAGGAAGACAAGTTTAAAGTCCAAAAGCCCCCTCACATAACCACACAGTACCGGATATACTCATGGAGAGAGAGACATGAAGAAGAAGAAGAAAAAGACCAAATTTACTGAGCAGCCAAGCAACCAGTAGATTTGTCACACACAAATTAAGTACACAAAAACAATGGAGGCACTATGACTAGGGTATGACAAGTTCTTAAATAGAGTCTAAAGAAGAAGAAAGTTACCAGCCACTAAAGATTGGTCAGATTTCACCTACTCTACACATTATTTTGCGTAGACACTCTTTTCTTAAGTCTTGCGTGGAACCCATTGTAGACACTCCGTGGGTTCTACTGTAGACCTACTGTACACATTATTTTCTCTGTACCCACTATAGTCAGTCTCTTTCTCTTCTCCAGCTATATACTGACACGAAAGACAGGGGAAGAATGTGTGTATACTTCCCATGAAAAAGATTCATGTGTACAAAAAGAGTCAACACAATTAATTGCCATTGAAAAGGACCACCGTAAAGTACAAAAACATAGAACCATAAAGGAAGATCAGATAGTTGTAACCTAGTCTAAAAGCATTATGGAAACGCATGCACCTCTTGTAGGTTAAAACTTAAAAGCGCTTAAAATTAAACCACCAACTTAGAGTACATTTCTCGAAAATTCTCTATGGTTAATATTTTAGATAGTTTATGCAGAAATGGAACAGTAAAAGAGTGAAGAATAATTCAATGCAACTCATTAATATACTAAAATTTGCATTATAATGATGCTTAATTCAGGGGCCTTCCAAAAAAAAAAAAAAGGATTTTTGTTTTGGATTAATAATACCACCTTTTAAGGAGCTTTGCTAAGGATCGAGGGAGGGAGTGAGGGAAAGGGGCGAGGGATGGGTGGTAACCACCCATCTGCCTCGAGATGAGTGCATCAGATTTGATATGAGTGATGGTGCTCATCTCGAGGCGGATGGGTGGCTTCCACCCATCCCTCGCTCCTTCCCTCGTTCCCTCCCTCGACCCCTAGAATTTTCGCCTTTTAAGTATGTTTTTCTGTATCTGACTTTCTTCCAATCCACATAAACGATTCTAGCTGGCCTGGGTCGAGCGCCTGGGTGGCTGCCTGGTCGCTCCTTAGCACGTGCCAGACCGAAGTTTCCAAAAAAAAAACGAAAATTTGCTGAAATTTAAGAGGGAGGGAGGGATCAAAACACAGAGAAAATCAGAGAGAGAAGGAAGACCACTCCCCAAACCCATCTCCACAGAGAAGATGAAGCTCTCCCTCTCCCCAAACTCGACAGAGAAGACCGAAGAAGGAGAAGAGAAGCCATGGCTTCCATTTCTAACTTCAACACCATCAACGGGTGAGATCTGGTTTCTAAAGCTGGAGGTTCGTCTTCGTCATGTATTTCTAAAGCTGGAGGTTCGTCTTCTCTTATTAACCATCAACAGCAACAGCAACACCATCAACAGGTGGTATGAAATGTTGATTTCTAACCTATTGGTGTTTGAAGAAATGCCTGTGAGAGAAATGCAGCTCCTAGTGAAGGAGGAAATGCTTAATGCATCTGTTTGTCGTGCCAACTCCTTGGAGGAACAGCTTTCAGCAACCAAGAAGGTCAGTGCTCATAACTTGTGTTTCCCGTACCTGAGAAATGCATGTCATTATGATTTTTTTTCTTAAGCCAAGAAGTTCAAGAACGATATCATTTCTGCACATCAACTGTTATTTCTCTTTCAGGCTTTGGATGAAGCACTTTCAAGACAGGAGGATTTTTACTTATAAATTAAAAGTTAGTCTTCCGTCCAGTTGTTTAATATGTTCAGACTGGGTCTTCTAATCAGATGTAATGGAAATATTTGATGTTCCTAGAAATAATGCTCTTACGGATGGAGTGAACATCCCCAATCAAAATTGCCTGCTAAACTAGTTAGTTTAGAAGAGTTTTGAGATAATGCAGGGAGTTACACTAGTTTCTTCAAGGAGATGACTGAAAGTAATTTTATTTATGCAGGATTTGAGCTATGTCTCACTCCACTACATGTCACACCAGTATGATATCAATGAGAAGATGAGGGGAATTCTAATTGACTGGCTTATTGAGGTATGTGAATAATGTCAACAAAACCTGAATTTTAGTAATAATATGTTAAGTGTTGGATCACATTAAATGTTTATAGAAATGCATAATGAAAATATTTGCAATGAAACATTCACACATGTATTCCACAAGACCCTCACTTGTTACACAAAAACACAAAAGCCCTAATTTGTTTTCATTTCTCATCTTTATTATAGCACATGCTACCATTTCCTAAAAAATAAAGGTATGTGCAAATGAGCCCAAACTCACCATAGCTACCAGGTGCCCATTGACAAATTGAATTGAGACTGTGGTTGACATATTGTCATCCATTTTCCAGTTTTATCCTATGAGTGTATAAAATCCTTTAGTTATGAATTTTGATTCACTTTTCCGTGAAATGATCTGAACTGGAAGTGTTTTTTATTGGAATTGTATCTTAATATTATGAATGGTGCGAAATTTGAGGTTTATTTCAGTTCGTTATAAAGTTCTTAGATTGTTATCTTTTTGAGATATATGAGACATAATAAAGGAATGTAGATTCATCCATCAATGAAAAAACATACCTGTGAAATTTTCAACATAACATACCATGAATGACGATCATCATGAAATATTTACTGACTGCTGTTTTGATGACATATATAGGGAATGCTCAAAGTTGATGGTTACTTTCCATCAGTAGGCAGGAACTGGAAGACGCACTGTTATTCATAAAAAGTATAGCACTTTTAAGTTTGGTTATGCTGCGAAATTTGAGCCAGCGCATTTCCTTTTAGATAATGCGATGAAGCAGTAGCAACTTTTTAAATGACTAGAAGATCAGTATTGAGGGGACTGAAAGGAGGGGTAAAATGAAACTGTGCAACAGAAGTTGCCCCGGGGAGAAAAGTCGGTACTACTAAAGGACCATTACTCTTGGTGTGCTAGTTTTGGTTTTGAAGCCATTGTTACATTTGTCCAGTCTGTCTTGAACATAGTTAAGCACTGTCTTTAACTTCAAAGTTACTTTGACTATACTTTGATGATAATGTAAGCACTATCTTTAACTGATTTGATGATAATGTAAGTTGATAATGTAGTCCAGTGACTTATTGGTTTTTTCTCTGTGCTTAATCTATATGTGTATCGAGTGAACTAACTAATTTGCAGAGTACATTGCAATATCTAGAAACCACAATCTTCTACAAATGGGTAACAAGCCGTTGTTGTCAAGGTGATATATGTACCTATTAAACAATGAGTTTTATGGAAGCACATCTTTTGACATTAGTACTACGTTGGGAAGAACTTCCAGTGAAGTTGCAACACTCTTATAAGCTTTGTCATCTCTTGAATTCTCCTAATTGTTGACAGGTTAGTCTGTCGCGCCTTGCTAGGATTGTTGGTATACATAAACTTGGCTACATCTTTTTTTTGAAGTGGTAAAAGTGTCCCACTACTACTGAGTATTTGCAAAACCTTGATATATATTTCCAATTGGGGGACTTCACCAGTCATTATTATTGTCCTCGGACACCAATCTGGTAGATTAGTTTTAGATGAAGCAAAATAGTATTTAGGCAATGTAATATGACCTCGATGCTCATTGTGGTCCTAAGTTCCAACCATATCCATAAGTTGAACCCAAGCTCCATCTACTTAGGTTGGCTTGATTGTGATTGTTGGTTTGTATCAACTATCATCTAATGCATTCTGTATTATCACCATTGTATATAGAAATCAGTTCAAATTTCAGTAATACATGTAAAACAACCTTTCTTTTGAAGTATTGCAGTAGTGAAAAAGGATAAGAACTCGCGTATTAACCAAAACTTTGACTGAGTTTTTGGCATTACAAATCAAAGCAAAAGGAAAAATGCATTGCTCAGAGTGCATTTTGATGGTTTTGACTAATTGACAATCACCACCACCGGCAGCATCAACAAAATGTCATGTTTTTTCCTGAACATCGAACAGAGTCTTGGACCTATTCTCTCACCACTGTAAAAGGATTTTGTATTTACATGCCAAAGAACTTCTTCTTATTCTTCTTCTTCTTGTCAATGTAGGCTAAAAGTTCCTCCTGCAACTAAAAATCCTAGATGAAGTAAGTGACAACCTCAGTATGAAGTAAAAATCCTAGAACATCGGACAGAGTCTTTGAATTTATAAGTAAAAATCCTATATGAAGTAAGTGACAACCTCAGTATTCCAGTAGTGCTCATAGATATCATCAATATAATCGACAACTGCAAGTGGATTCTTCGAATCTGCACTATCTATATCGGGAGCTGGAACCGAAACGGACTCTACCACTGCATCCTCCATTTCCACTTCCTCCTACACACGAAATCACAACACATTCAACTAACATAAAAACCCAAGTTTGCATACTTACTGGAAAATGTGAAGTTATGTAATAATTGCATTAATCAAACATACCATCAGATCAATTTCATCCAGCATGGCTTCAGTGTGCTTTACATACATCGGAACGGGTTCATCACCATCGACATTGTACCCATCATCATCATCAATTGATATAGTTTGGACTGCTACTTGATATAGTTTGTTATTTACCTATATAATAGCAAGACAATTACCAAATTAAACAAATGGACAGAAGACTAATTCAAATTTTCTATAATGCTCAATTGGATGACAGAAAAGAACACAAAGTTTTGATTGTAACTCAAAAGAAAATACCTCCTGTCTTGGTTACATTGGGGGAAAGGGACAATGAGGATGTACAATACATCAGTGCCAAAGAAGAAGTTTCTTATTACACAAAGATTATGTATAAAGGATTTTGTATTTACATGCCAAAGAACTTCTTTTTGTTCTTCTTCTTCTTGTCAATGTAGGCTAGAAGTTTCTCCTATGTCTTGAAAGTGCTTCATCCAAAGCCTGAAAGAGAAATAATTAGTTGATGTTCAGAAATGATATCGTTCTTGAACTTCTTGGCTTAAGAAAAAAAAATCATAATGACATGCATTTCGCACTTACAGGAAACACAAGTTATGAGCACTGACCTTCTTGGTTGCTGAAAGCTGTTCCTCCAAGGAGTTGGCACGACTAACAGCTGCATTAAGCATTTCCTCCTTCACTAGGAGCTGCATTTCTCTCACAGGCATTTCTTCAAACACCAATAGGTTAGAAATCAGCATTTCATACCACCCGTTGATGTTGTTGTTGTTGATGGTTAATAAGAGAAGACGAACCTCCAGCTTTAGAAATACGTGACGAAGACGAACCTCCAGCTTTAGAAACCAGATCTCACCCGTTGATGGTGTTGAAGTTAGAAATGGAAGCCATGGCTTCTCTTCTCCTTCTTCGGTCTTCTCTTCTCTTCTCTGTTGAGTTTGGGGAGAGGGGGAGCTTCATCTTCTCTGTGGAGATGGGTTTGGGGAGAGATCTTCATTCTCTATTAATATTTTCTCTGTGTTTTGATCCCTCCCTCCCTCTTAAATTTCAGCAAATTCCCGTTTTTTTTTTTTGAAACTTCGCTCGGACACGTGCGAGACACCCTCCCAGGCGCACGTGCCAAGGAGGCGTCCAGGCAGCCACCCAGGCGCTCGACCTAGGCCAGCTAGAATCGTTCAATCCACATTAATGAGATTTTATTACAACTTACACAAACAGAGAAATATCCAGAAGAAAAAAAGTCAAAGAAAGCCTGAACCTCAACCTTCCTTACAACCTCCCCTCTCTCTCTCTCTCTCTCTCTCTCTCTCTCTCTCTCTCTCACACTAAAAAAAAGGCCTTTAGGGACCTGCTCAATGTGGTCCATCCCCTCACCAACAAAGGTTTCCTATGTGGAGACCTGCTCATTTGGAAAAATAAATATTTGCTTTTGTGATTTGAAAACCTCTCAGTCACACAACCCACCAATTCCTCTTCGTCCCATATTGCCCCTTCTCAATATGTAATAATATATATTTATTATAAAATGTCCATGTCAAGTCAAACACAAACATCAATAGTGGATCCTACGTGAAATGAACTCTTTTTTACCCTATCCAACTTGCAACAGAAAAACAAAGAATATTCTTCTTGATGAGTCTCTCCCTCCCAACGTATGTTTGCATGCAAATATAAAATTATTCTTCTCTTCTTTCACTTTTAATTTACTCTTCGCTCTATTTATTGATCAAGTTAAATTCATAAAACAATGCCATGGACAGAAAAGGAAAATGCACTTTAATTCTATGCAAAATTTCATCGCTATTTGTATTTTTTTTTAATGAGTTGTTGGGGCAAAGAGGAAGAATACCCCGTGTCTCAAAACAGGTTTTGAGGGTGCTTTCTACGAGGGTGTTTTCTTTTGATAATTCAATTTAAATTTGAGTCAACATTGAAGTATTATCATTATAACACTCATGGTTTTAATACAAAACAGATGTTATATATATATTCCATTACTTCCCAAAACTTTCGAAACACTTCCTTGAACGATTCCAATTTTATGATTGTTTAACAAGAACAATGTTCTTTGAATTTGATCAATTTTCGCATCAAGTTGCCTTATATTTCTACTTCAGTTTCATATACATAAATTTCAAATGAAAATTACATAATGTAGTGTATGCCACAAACTGAATATAAAACTAACTTGGCACACAACCCAAACTAGCAGTGTACATTATTACAACATCTTTTGATCATTTACTAAGACAATTTTATACGTTTTAGACAATATTATTACTGATTATGGATGTCATAACTAGAGCAGAAAGCAAGTTGCAAGTGAAGCGAAATCAAACAACATCTATGACCACTACAACAAAAAAGCCCATTAACGTTGTGTCTGCCAACAACGCTGTGTCTGCCGAAAACGTTGTGTCTGCCGAAGCTATAATAGACCCAGGGTCTATTATAGCGTTTTTAAAACGCTATAGTAAGTTGGCTTTTAATAGCATTTCAAAAACGCTATGGTAGAGTCTACGATAGCGTTTTAAAAACGCTATTGTAAGTATACATAGCAATTTTTAGGGCTGAAAACCGAACCGACTTAGGTCGGTTTTAAAATTTTCAAACCGAAACCGGACCGATGATTAACAAAATCGATCCGAAATCGAACCGACTAAAATCAAACCAAAACTGAAATAAAACCGAACCGACCAACTATTTTAAACATATTGTATTATTTATATATAAAAAATATATTATTGATTATATATATTCGGTCGGTTAAAATCACATAGAAACCGAAAACCGAACCGACCACTTCGGTTTTGAATTTTTTTAAACCGAAACCGATCCGAACCAAATTTAAACTGAACCGATTGGTTCAGTCGGTTTAATCGGTTTGATCGATTTTTTGTTCAGCCCTAGCAATTTTTTTTTTATTACTATCAAATGACTTTTTATTACATCTCATAAGTTTTATATCTAGAAAATAAAAAATTTAATGTGCCAAACTTAAACATTTCCATGAATGGAGGCAAATTAAAGTAATGTAATTAATTAATAAGCTGTATTACATCGAGTCACAAATCTATCAAATAATAAAGATAATGTAATTAATAAGATAATGTATTACAATTATGGTACTTGGGATAACAAACTGGAAATTAAGCAATGGTTTTGCCCAGTGGATCAATGAGAATCATGCCAATAACAGCACCCGCTTCTCTAACAAAAATGGTTTTTTCGCTTCTTAGGTCAGGGAGTTCAAAAGCACAGACAACGATCTTCCCCTTTATCAAGCTACGATCAAGAGTGTTGTTCTTGCATAAGCTGAAAAAACAGATCAAGAAATAATAATTAGCACTATATATATGAAGATGAGTGTTCATCAAGCACATTGGACAAGCATATCATCCCTAAAATGTGCAAATGCATGAGGATCAAAACCAAGAACGTGAATCACCTTAATGGTACCAAAATTTTAATACATTGGACATGTAAGATTCAATTTTTCACAATATACCACACTAAAGACAGATTCTACCACTTAGTCTGAAAAATAAGGGAATAAGAAAGCATTAACCCAAATAAACGGATAAGATTATAAAGAGATACATGTAATAGGACTAATTGAATGCTGGACTGGTGAAACTTCAGTGGCTCTTGCAGAATCACTTTTAAAGCCTTGTGTTTGTGCTCCTCTGTGCTTTTTACTGCTGCGCTTTCTGATGGTCCATCTTCTGCAGGTGTAGTGGCATTATCATTGGCGGCTTCAGAAGAATCGCCCAGTGACTGGTCCATCAGCTACTGGTACGATTTTCTTAATAGTTCCAACCTTAACATATTTGCTCATGAACTGGTAGTCCCAGTCTTGTAAAGCATCAAGTTCAAATGGACCAAGACTGGAGATGTCCCCAGTCAGATCCATGTCCTCGGAGGACATCTTCGCAAAAGCTCTGCTAGTATTCTTGCCGCAAACAAAGCATATGGACCTCCAGGTCCATAAAAATCCTGCAAGGAACCAATAAACCATCTAATCTTCCTCTCAATTACTAAATAGTATACTATATAACATAATCAGGGTGTTTAATATGCTATTGGTCGTTGCTTTTCTAGAAACATGAACTATGTAAAGTTGAAGAAAATACCTGACAACAAAGTACAAAGTACAAAACACAAAGAATGAGAATGCAAGTAATAAACTCAATGATATGAGCTATTCCATTGACAAATATTGCGGATCACAACTAGATTTGGTTACCACTGCAAAGCCAAATAACTAGGAATCTAGGACACTGAACATGTGGATAAGTGAGAATCTCAAAACTGGAAACGTGCCCATAAATAAATTGAGCTCCGATAGGTTGGAAGGGGCAAAGCTTCAAAGCTGCAACTAAGCACTTTAACTTTCAAAAACAACAGTATTTATCAAAATGTGCATATCCATATCTCTACCAATATAAACTTTCGAAAGTTCAAGGGAATAAATTACCCAAATCATATTGCTTTAGCTACAGCTTCGAAGCTTTGTTGCAATATCATGTAATGTCATGTCCATATCTCTACTAGTATAAACTTTCGAAACAACAGAATCCGACATGCAGTCCGCCAAAACCCTCAAATTCTCAAAGGGGGTAATCAGCTGAGGAATAAATTGATGAGAGGAAACCACCCATCATGATTATCCCGAACTTTTCATCCAGGTCAAGCCAAAATTCACAACCCCCCACCCACAAAAAAAAAAAAAAAAAAAAAAAAAGAGAGAGAGAGAGTAAATTAAAATGAAAACAATGTCACCAGGAAACAAAATCAACCAGCTGACAGACACAATTTCAAAACCTACTCCAACCCTAGCAGGAAAATCAATACAATGAGCAATTTAGATTGCCATTATAATCTTTTTGGGTAATATTAGTAATTTTAAAAAATGTTTTGTGGACACCAAAGGGAAAATAATCCTATTGTAAATTGTGAAAAAAATAAACCCAAGCTAAATTGAAGTCCGCAGCTTTTATATTATCACACAAAAGTGCAATAGAGGTCATGTTTGTTTCTCACCTGTAGTAGCTCATTGACTAGGAACTGTGTGTCGTGCCTTTCAGGCTGATTCCATAACCTTGTTACATACGTGTCGTGTAATCCATAAACGATATACATCTAGATTGAAAGCTACATCATGTTTTTTGGTTTTGCTTTAGTGACAAGCTCTTGAGGTTGTCAACACTCCGGGTCTTCATTTTGAAGAGGCCCATTTCTCCATTGGAGTTTTTTTTAAGGGCGAGCAGGGTTTTTAATGGATTCCAGAACCAATAAATGACTTCGGCAGGGTTCGTACCATGGACTTGTGCTATCATCCACCACAAGTATTGGTGATATCATCCACCACAATGACTACCAGCTGAAAAGTAGTAACCCATTGGCTTGGACTCGTTTTCTTCTTTTGCAATAGATCATCTTCCCTATCTAAAAAAATATTGATACTTCAATTCAAACAATCACAGAAGAAGAATAAAAAAATGATTTGAGCGTGTCTGTGTGCATTTCTACAAATAAATTTTATTTAGATGTGACAATAAATAATAATACTGATTGCCTGTTCAATTTTATTACAGAAGTACCTGCTACAAAGTTGATGGAAACGCAAAGTTTGATCTGGATGAATCTGAAAAATTTATTCCATGAGGCATTTGTTGAGGTACATGGACTACCAATGAGGATGCCTATAACATGATATGGTGTATTCATTTAGATAAGTTATGCATAAGGCTGCGGTAAGTGAGTGCTTAAATATGTGTTTTCTTACTTGCTGAGACACGAACAAATCACTTGGAAGGAATGCCATACTACTTTGCCCTCGAGACCCCATAAAATTATAAACTGGATGAAAGCCTAGTGGATAAGTGCCTTGCCAACCATTCTGGCAATAGGTTGGTTGTTGTACTAATCCAAACGATTCCTGCATGATATTATCAATAACATGTAAATTCAAGATTATCAGACATTAAGATATATTTATCATTAAAATCTGAATGATTGCAACCTGTGTACGCTGATGAATGCTTGATGCTCCTGTAGTGATCCGAGTCACAAGCATATTTTCAGTTCTACCACCTGGGAAGTTTTTATTTAAATTAGTTGTAATTGCAACAGCTTGAAATCGAATATGTTAATATAAAATAAATATCCCTGTCAAGATACGTATTTAAGTACTAACCCCTTGGCTTGGAATTGGATGAAGCCTTCCTTGTTGGATTTCCCAGAAAAATGTTTGTTCTACTTTTATGCTCGCTTTGACACTGTCCCACTCTTCTGGCTTGCAACGGTGCTTTCTCAATTGACTTTGATATTGAATTTCCACAAGCATCACTGCTATTCGGAACTGTAGGCCTTGCTTCTTCCTCAGATGCTAACCATTCTTCAATCTTAGCTTCTAGGTCTAGCATTGCTGTCTTGGTTAAGGAGCACACATCTTTCGACCTGGCACCCTTAGTCACAAGTCTTTGGGAAATATGTGACAACTCATTATGACGAATCATGGATGATGGATCAACTTCACTTGGAATAGGATCGCCATAAGAATAAAAAACAACTTCATTTATAACACCCCTCGTCCATCTCTTCATATAACACTTCCGTGGTAGACTCGTATACTCTAAGTCACGGAATATCTTTAGTGCATGCGAGCAAAGTATCCCATTGAACTCAAAGTTCCTACAAGCAAAAAAGGCCGACTGTTCCGAGTGGTTATATGTAACTGTATGACTTTTTTCCGACCCTCCATCTCTGTAACTCTATATATGCGGATCTCCCCATCATCCTTTTCTAAGCGCAGCCTCTGATCAATAATTTGTCGATACTCTTCTTGAAAACCATAGAATATTTCTTTTGTGTACTCTTGTGCCGCTTCACGTTCAGCTGACCAACCAGAAATCAAGATAGGCGATGTTTGTTGTGTTTTAGTTTCTGTTTCCTTTTCTTTTTCACGTAGATCAGTCATGGCCTTCAGGTATTGACCTACAAACTCGGGAAGAGCAATACTATTGCCAAAATAGTCCTTCAAAAACTTGCTAATACTTTCATTCCTTTGTGGGATAGTCATGCCAGCACAGAAATGGGCGTGACTATAAACTGGTGCCCACTTTTGTCGCAACTCATACAAACCCTTCAACCACTCATTAGCTTTAAGCTCATAGTCTTGAAGCAGTTTATTCCAACACTGTTCAAATTCTTCAATTGCCATTGAATCGTATATGCAAGCTTTGAAAATTGGTGCAAGTGATTTGAATTTGGCCAAGTGCTTTCTGGCATTTTGAAAGATATGCCATAAACATACTCCATGGTGAGCTTCTGGAAATACAACACTAATAGCATTCGTAATTGCAATAGACTGATCCGTAAAAATACTTCTTGGATTCTTCCCACCCATGGCCTCCAAGAATGTAGTAAACAACCAAACCATTGCTTCAGTTGTCTCGCCATCTAATAGACCACATCCAAAAAGTATGGTCTGCCCGTGATTGTTAATGCCGACAAGTAGTGCACATACCATACTATAGTCGTTTGTTCTAAATGTTGGGTAAAAGCACATCACATCACCAAACAACCCATAGTCCCTTCTCGACTTTGCATCACAAAAGAAAACACTGTTCATTTCACTCTCTTCATTGGTCCGGAAAGAATAGAAGAAATGCTTATTTTCCCGTTTCTTTTGCTTGAAATGGTCAATGAGAAACTGTGCTTCGCCCCCCTTTTGAAGAAGCCACTTCCTCATTTCAACACTAAGTTGTTGCAATCAGACCCAATGGAGTTGAGGTGTTGGTCTCCGCCAACTTGTGAGGGCAGCCTCTGAATGTCGAGTCCAGCTTGCAAGCCCTCAACTTTTCCTTTGAGGCCTTGACAAATATATGCGTTGGGGCGAAACTAAATCATGGGAATGCTCTGCTATGAACTTAATCAATGTGTATTTGTCACCACCAACAAGCTTAAATTCGAATTTTGCTAGGCAATCGAACCTTCGGTTTTCTCTTCTTTTCCTGGGTGTCCCAATCTTGGTGTAAGAACCCTGACACGAACAAACCAGTGTTTGTCTATGAATTTTATTCCGTATTGCTTTATTCATATTTGTCCGTTGTATCCTCACCCTGAACCCAATCCTTCTTGCATATTCATCATAGCCATTATATGCATCTTTTGCAGTTTCAAATACCATCCCAACTTTTGGCTCTACCACATAATCCATTCCCTCCTCACCAAACTCATCTACAACAATGTGTCCCCGGAGTTTTCCCATCATCTTTCATATTATCAACACAATCATTCTCATATCTAAAGGGATGGTCTCCCTATCCATGCAGCAGCAATTATCATCATTAACAACAGCGTCTATCTAGAGATAAAACAATTTCATAATTTTGTCAAACAAAACCAATACCATTAACAAGTAAGAAGCACTCTAAAAGTAAATTCATATATTATATTCATATTGCTGGAAATGAAAATGAAGCAACAAAACCAATCAAATTTATTTGGGCATTTAATCAAACAGTAAACAGCAGGATATGTACCTTAAGAGGTAAACAAGATTTCCCTCCTCTTTGTTGTGTAAGCTTCACATCTGCGTATGCGTGTGTTAGGTTCAGCAAGTTCGTTCACCCACTTTATCCTTACAAAGATGAGTAGGTGGGTTAACAATACATCCCCGCATCATATATCCACCCACTATTTTGAACCGGTGAATTTATTTTAGTTTGCCACCCACTATTTTGTCATCCATTGCTCTCGATACATGTATTGTGGAATGTGATTTTATTTTACTACTATATAATGTTAGATATTTGCAATGCTATGCAACCAGACTTGTCATATTCTTCTATTACAAAAAAAATGTGTCGTATTTCATAAATAACTACTACAGGTATTCAATTAAGGATTTTAAAATATTCTTCAAATTTAATCAACTTCATAAAAATCAAATACATATACGGTATTCAATTACAAATTTTAGTGGATTGTGAAGGATTTTAAAATCCAGGGATATTCAATTAAGGATTTAAAATAATATATGTAAATCTAAAAGTATTCAAATCCGATTTTAAAATATTGTTTTAAAATCCATCAAAATCAGGGAGTATTCAAGAAGTAGTGGATTTTAATGGATTTGTTAAAGTTGTGGATTTTGAAGGATTTATGAGTGAAAAGTACATATAACAAGAGTTATTCCAAATCCAACTCCCCCTCATATTTCAACGGATTTTTATTGGCTATTGTTAAATAACACCACCATTTCCGCTGAAGAGCGTCACCATCCCATTTTTTGTGATCTGTTGAAGGACACACCGTCTTCCCTTCTCTTCTCTCTTCACAGGAGCAGCACCACCTCGTCCCACAACTTTCGGCCACACCACCATGCCCTACCACCGCTGGCTGCACCACCACCCGTACTTCCTCTAATCTTTTGTTCTTGTTCTTCTTTTATGTTATTATTCATCTTTTTCTTCTCATTCTCTTCCTCTTATTTCTCTTCTTCTTGTCCCTTCTTCACCTTTGTTTTTTTGTTCTTTTTTTTCCTTCTGATTTATTCTTCTTTTACTTTTTTTCTTTGTTTTTTTTTCTTCTTCTATTTTTTTCCTCTCTTATTCTTTTCCATTTTGTTTCTTCACTCTTGCGAAAGTTCCTGCGAGTGGAGGTTCCCCACTTGCCAGATCCTTCGCGAGGGAAAAAGGAAAAAAAAATGGAGGAGGAAGAGAAGAAGAAAAAAAAAGAAAATAACAGAGAAGAAGATGATGAGGTGAGGGGGAGGTGGTTGAGAATAAGAAGATGAAAATGGGTGGAGGTGGGATGAGAGGTGGCAGTGGTAATTGATGGAGAAGAAGAAGAATAATAAAATGGAGGGGGGAGAGGTGGCGGTAGCGTGGTTGTGGTAGTGATTGAAGAAGAAAAAGAATGGAGAAGAGGTGGTGGTGGTAGGGATAACAATTTGAAGTAAAATAGTTATTTGTATTGTTTTTGGACCATCTTCAATGTAATTGATTTTTTTTTAATTTGAAATAAAATTCTCGTAACATACAAACTATTATTTAATTGATGTTTTGAGATATGTTTTAATGATTTGTGTTTGGCTTGGATAACAATATAGGTGATGTTCTTTCATTGTTTCATATGACTAATAACTCATTTATAAATATTCATTGAATTTATAGGAATTCATAGAAATCTATAACAAACCTTTATAAAATCTACAAAATCCAATCATTTAAAATCCATCAAAATCCAGTGTATTTTGTAAAATCATTTGAAACCTTTTAAAATCAACAAGATTTAAATTCTTCGGATAGTTCATTCAAATCCCGAATTGAATACCCCCACCTTAATTCTGATTGAATCTTGAAATACAGAAGGTTTGAAAGATCTCATTTCTCTCTTAGAGTATCTCTCAGGCTTGGAGAATGCCCCGTTGATTATTAATAAACATTACATGACACTAGATTAACTGATCAAAGAACCGACATGGGCTTTACAAATTATAACAAAGTGCTTAACATTGGTAACCTAAAAGCTTTCAGAAAAAACAGGAAGCAGTCCAAATGAACTACACCAACACAATTTTTTCAACAGACATTAGAAATCAATATTCTTGGCAAGAGCTCCCCATGCTAGGGGTAGATATTGAACTCAAAACGTGGGGGACAAACCATCACAACCTTAGCCAACCAACCTGACTATCTTCATATGGTCCACTAGGTTCATAAAATCTAGGTAGCCATTTTTTTATCAGGATTGGATTTTTATACATGATATTTATGATTGTGTATTAAAAAAAAAAAAAAAAAAAAAAAAAGAAAAGAGGTAAACTTGTAAAAAAGTCCAAGCCTAGCCAAAAAGTAGCTGCCTAGACTTACTGTATAAAATCACAATCATCTCCTCTTCCTTTCAATGTAGCAAACAAAATTGGGGTATTTAATTTACTATTCATCATTACTTCTAGGTCACGACAAACTAAACTATTGACCTACGTAAAACTGAAACGCAAAGGCGATCACAATTCTCTATAAGGAGTACTTCTATCTATGAGTTGCAGTGCCCAAGAAATATCTCTTTTACATTATTGTACTGGCTTGGTCTTTCTTTATATCCATTTACAATTTAAAGGTTGAAGTTTTTGTTTTTTTAAGTAAATACAGCTATGTGTACATGTTTTCAATTTTGGGCTCTCTGAATAAACCATTTCATCACACAATGATTAGTGTCTTGTAATGACTAGAATGCTCGTTCGCTGGACAAGCTCCATTAGCAGAAAACCAAGCTTCCAAAATGGAGTGGAAATGTTTGTCTGCATCTTTGAAGCATATTCGAAAGCATTCAATATATTGTAGCTCATCCTTGTTCAGCGTCTTTGTTATTTAGCTTTGAAGTGTCAACCAATCTATTTTGCGATCCTGCTTATATCCTTAAGCGATCCTGCTGCTTGGTTTATGATTCCTATCTAACCTATTCAGTTGCGGGCATTTGTTTGTTTTTTTAAGTGTTTAGAAGGTAACTTTTAACTAGAGTTAGAATTTCTGAACGAGTTTCTTAATGAATTGTTTATTTTGCTTCTGAATTGGTTGTCGATTAAAAATCGTAAAATTAAAAGGTGTTTGTTTTTAGGTGCTGAATGAAAACTGTTTGATTACTTTGTTCCACTGAGCTGAAAATTTTATGACATAAATATTGTGCTTAAAATATATCCAATAATAATCAAATCCTAGATAATGTTACAATACCTTTCATTACAAGAATATCGAAATATGACCAATACATTTTAAAAAAAAGTATTAAATCAAATTTCTTACTAATATTTTGTTTGCAATAAGTATCGGTTTGTTCACGTAATCCAAATACTTGAGACAGTTGTGGTTGTTCACTATCAGTTTGCTCTGGAGAGTTGGAGAGATGACGAAAAACTTGAAAATACAGAGAAATAAACAAAGATAAATGAGATAAAATAAGATAAATTTCTTATCGAGACCTTGTGAAGGTAGGTAGAACCACAATGCTTGGTGAAGATAATGAATGTGTGCCATCAAAATTTAGTCATACTTATTTTTAAGAAGATAGGGGCAACAGTTGTCATTACAAAATTATGTTAAGGATATTAATGGAATAATTTTTTACTCGGCACTCAGTGCTAAGTAATCAGTACATCTCTGTTGCTTACTCCAATCAGAAGTAGACAGAACTAAAAACAAACACTCTAAACAAGGTGGTCTAGTTTTTATTAAAACTTTTGACTTCGTTCAGAAGCAAAAACAAACAACCTCTTAGTATTAACTTCATGAACAACTCTATATTAACTTCATGAACAAAGCCATGCCTGAAAATATGTTCTCTTTGTTGCAGACTCCTTACAATAATAGTAGACAAACTTGCAATGAAGATCAAAAAAAAAAAAAACGTCATTTGAACAATCTATTAGAAGGCTTGATTACAATCTTTTTTACTCCATCCATGCATAAGCCAAATAAAAAAGTTTCATACAGAAAACTCAATTTATACCTGCTCTGTAAAACATTATCAACAATTCTAGTCAGCTATTTTTTTTTTTTTGGGTTTTTTTTACATTTATACTTTTTTTATAGATAATTTTTGTGATTGTATTTAAAGATAATGAACAAAAAGTGTAAAAAAAAAAACCCAGCAACATGACTGGCTAAACTTAAAAAAAACATTATAGATATGTCCTTTGATCGCTAGGGAGCACGGGCTTCTTAGGATCTGATCCATCATAAACTTTAAAACTCCTATTCAGTGATCTTCCCAAGTTGAACTGGACAGGGTAAGGATTCCTTCTCCTCAAAAGGCCCTCGATCTTGGAGGTGGAGCAGGTGGTAACCTTGGATGAATTTGGACAATTTTCATCTGTTCTGCAACAACACGGATGATGATTTGATTTCTTTCCCCTGCGTAGTCTTGTGTCTTGCTTCTTTGTGTAATGCATCCATCCCACATATCCACCAACTCTACCTTTCTTTGTTGACTCACTCTTCCTCTGAAGGGTTGAAGGTTGACACACTTACCTATCATCTGCCATCCATTATTCTCAATCCATGTATAATTGGCGTTAACTTTATTTTGTTTGTCCAAGTTTTAAGCATGGAGTTTAAGTATGCGGTTCCTTTAAAGTACAAGTTTTCTGCATAACCAACAATATTCGGATGAACAAACGTTTATGATGAATCAAACAAACACTTTTACCTAATGTCAGCTAAATGGCCGGACTTTGTCTAAACAAAAGTGTGAGAGTACTGGATAAAAGTAACAATTATGCATCAGCATTTAATTCTCCCAAATGGGTGTGCATGCTTGCATATTTACATTATGGCTCTAGATGATGGGTAACCAACGTGATAAAAAGACCAGCATTAGTAAACTGAAAGCATTAGGAAAAAAACAAGAAAACAACTACACACCATGATTTCCAATGTAACATAGAAATCATTGTAGCAAGTGGAGACGTCTTGATGTACTTCCTTCATTGCAGATATCCTTGTATAGGTACAGATGAACAAATGAAATGATGGAAGCAACCTTAATGCAGTAAATATATTGCAGATTTCACAGCCAAAGTTTCACATTATACCATACACTAAAAACAAAGATTCTAACAAGTCTGGAAAATAGGAGAACTTTGACCCGACTGATACAGAAGTGTCTTTTTAGGGTGATAGGATTATAAAGAAATACAAGTAATAAGACTCTTTGAAAGCTGCACTGGTGAAACTCCAGTCACTCTCTTGTGGCATCACCCTCAGCTTCAACTGCTTTATGTTTGTGCTCCTCTGTACTTCTACTGCTGCGCTTTCTGATGGTCCATCTTCTGAAGGTTTAGCAGCATTGTCATTGGTGGCTTCAGAAGAATCGCCAGTGACTAGTCCATTAGTTACTGGTATGTTTTTCTTAATAGCTCCAACTTTGACATACTTGCTCATGAACTTGTACTCCCAGTCTTGTCAAGCATCAAGTTCAAATGGACCGAGACCTGAGATGTCCCCAGTCAGATCCTTGTCCTCGAAGGATATTTTTGTTCTAAAATCGGACTAGGTGGTAGGAAAACGCTCAAATTAATGGTTGGGTGGGGTCTAAGTAGTCTGTGCGAGTTTTTTTTTTTTTTTAATAAAGCTGATTGTGTTTTTATTTTATTTTTCTTTCCTTTTTAAGAAATAAACAATATAATTGTTTTTATTCAGTATATGTCTAAATGTATCTCGGGAATGGGCTTTGATGATGATGATGATGATATGTCTAAATGTAGCAAATGATGATTACTTAATGGAATTCACAAAAGATCTGCCGGTACCAATTTTAGTAATGTAAATTTTATCAAACATGACTAAGGTTATTCATGCAATTTGAAGAAAAATAAAAGAATAAGTTTAAATATTTGTCCATAAATTCAACTTTGTATAAAGTACCCATCATGACAACTTTAGTCATTTGAGTTTTAATAAATTTTGTTCATGATTGTTAATTTTTCATGTTTTAAATTTTGTATATGTATCTTGGCATTAAATTGGATATAATTGATAAGGTATTATACTTAACTTTTGTAAATTATTAAAGTTATAATACAAAATCTAAGACCGCCTAGACACCTGCTCGCCGCCGTCCACCGCCTAACGCTTTTTAGAACATTGCTAAATAGTATACTTTATAGCATAAAGATTGTTTAGGCATATATGCTATTGGTCATTGTTTTTCTAGAAACATGAACTTTATAAAGCTGAAAGAAAATATTCGACAACAAGGTGCAAAACACTTGTAGCAATCACGGAAGCTAAAGGATATGAGCTATTCCATTGAAATTATTGCAGATCTCGAAGCTAGATTTGGTTAGTATTGCAAAGCCCAATAACTGGGAATCTGGGACACTGACGGTGTCGGCAAACCTGCATTGAAGACACTCACATATTCCGAGTAGATGAAGATGAGCGAGGTCCACAAAAACAGCAAGATACACGATTTTGTTTTGAAGAATTTATTAAATTTAAAATACATGTGTATGTAGCAACCATTACCGTGTGTGTGTAGTGTGTCTATCAAACAGACGAATTTTTTTCTATATCTGCATTTGTTACCTAGAAATTATTGAAATATAAACCACCTTCATTTTAGACTTTGTCAAAAATTGTCTATCCTTTCATGTATCTCTAACACAGGGATAGTCCGTCCTTACAGTGGTTCCTCTTTGTTCTATCGCTCCATAAACTTATGATAACTTGAACCAATAAACAAATAACAAAAAATATATAGAAAACGGACCATCACTTGCACCTCATAAAGTAGCTCAACTGTATTTTCTTTTCTTTTCTTTCAACAGACATTTTGTTTGATCTCGTTCCCACCAAATTGTTGCTAATTAATAGTTTAAAAAGAAACCCAATTCATACGAAAGGTTTAAGATTCGAAACAATAACTACCAGTCATTTCACCCTAGAACCTTTAGCATTGGAAACAAAACTGAAGACAACCCTAGGAAAATCAATGGGGTTATTATTACCCCAATCAAGTAAGTCATTTAACATGTCCATACCCAACCTCCACCAGTGTAAATTTTCAAAAATAATAGAATCCAATGGGCGTTCTGCCAAAACCCCCACAAATTCTCAAAGGGGGTAGGTAATCAGCTGAGGAATAAATTGACGACAGGAAACCACCCAACCTGATAATCTCGACTCAAACTCCGAGCTTCCTAGTCTAACTTTAAGCAAAAAAAAAAAAAAAAAAAAAGGAAAATTGAAATGAAAGCAAATACAAAAGAAGCCAATTCAGACATGTAAGAAATTCGCAATTTAGATAATTAATTAGATGAGGCAATCAAACCATCATCAATTAACCTAAAATCACAAACCCCCCCCCCCCCCCCCCCCCCCCATCAACTAAATTCACCCAACAACCAAAAAGAACTAATACCCTCAAGTCAAATCCCTCTATAAAAACCAAAATTTTCAATTAAAAAACCCAAATTTTATATACCATTCTGAGAAACATTATAGATCTGCCCCTTGATCGCTATGAGCAGAGGCTTTTAGGATCGGATCCATCATAGACCTTCAACTCCTCCTCAGTGATCTCCCCAAGCTGAACTGGAGGGAGTAAGGGTTCCATCTCCTCCTCAAAGGCTCTTGACCTCAGAGGTGGAGCAGGGGATCCAAACAACCCAGACACCACATAGTAGAAAGCCAGAGCCAAGGCCACAACAGTGAACAAGGTTGTAGGTGCGAGACCAGCGTAGGTTGTGATCGCCTCTTTGAACGTCTCCCACGGTTGCAAAGTTGAAGCCATGATTGATTGAATCAAATTCAACACACAGAAGAATGGATGGATTTTCTGCTTTGTTTTTGTAATTTTGCTTTGTTTCTCTTTCAACACTATTTTCGGGGGATTCAGAGGATCCTGCGCACAAAGCACAGAAGGAGGTCTTGTGCAAAAAGCACAGCCATCGGATCAGATTGATAGATTTCAAAAAATGGATTTCAAAAAAATTGAAATCCATCGATCTGAGCTGTCGGATCGCTCAAAACCTCATTCTGTGTTTGTGCGCAAGAGCCCCTGAATCTGATCGAGGGGGGCTCATGCGCACAAAGCGCAGGACCTCCTCATGTGCATAAAGGGGATAGTTGGATTAAAGTAAAACTAATCTAACAGCTAAAGTTTCTAATCATATATCACCTCTCTCTCTCTCTCACTTTTAGTTTTCATTCAAAGCTTTCACCCCTCTCTCTCATTCATGGCAATACTAATTTTTTTGTTTTTAGAATCAGAAGCGAAGAAATGAGTAATAGCTGGAATTCCAATTAGAGCTCCATTAAGGAAGATCAAAACCAGAACAAAAAATATGGTGGAGAAACAAGTCGTCATCATCCAAAGAGAAGATAAAGAATAAGATGGGCTTTCTACTACACCTACAACAGAGGAAGCTATAATCCCTGAGAGATTGCCCTGTTCGCCACCTCCAAGAAAGTTGAGGGCTTTTTCTAAGTGTAGTCATTTTAATGGTGGTGGTGTTAGGAGGGAGTTCTTTAATCCCCCTGATTTGGAATCTGTGTTTATACGCCATGTTTAGAAAGCTAGCTAATCTAATGTGATTCTTGTTATTATTGTTTTCTCTTGTTATTGCTCTTCTTCTTGCTTTCTACTTTTTTTTTTTCCATTCACTCTCTTCTTTGTAATAACAGGGGAAGAGGTGGAGGATTTCACGTACAAATTCATTGTTTAAAATCAAACCACTTCTTAGTTTAGCGCCTAACTTAATGATTTCTTCAGATCTCTTAGTTTGTGGTAAAAATCTATCAAAATTTTATACGAGCGGATGCTAAGAATTTAAGGTATGAATATCAAATGGGTTCTTCTAGTTTAGGTTAACTTTATTAGCTTCTTTGTTGATCCATCATCCACAAGTTTTTTTGTTAAAAATCTCATATTTTTATGTGAGTGGCTACTTTGGGTCCTTCTTTAAGCTTGAATCTTTCTTTGATCAATGTGACAATTTCACAGTTGGAGCATGAGAGAGAGGGGTGAAAGCTTTGAATGAAGACTAGAAGTGAGAGAGAGAGAGAGAGGTGATATATGATTTAGAAATTCTAGAAATAGAATAGTTTTACTTTAATCCAACGGTCCCTTTTGATGCACATGAGGGGGTGCGCATGAGCCCCCCTCGATCCGTTTTCGTAGGAAAAAATTAATTATCCCCTATATCTTATATAATATAAAATATTTTCAATATTTAATTTTCTAAATTAAAATCAAATCAAAAATAAAAACAAACGTATTTAAATAATAGTATAATTAAAAATTAAATATTAATAATAATTTAAATAATGATAATTAATTAATTAATTAAAACAAACTAATATTAATTAAAAAAGTAATTATTAATTCTAATTTAAACAATGATAAAAGTATTAATAGTAATTATTAATACTAATTTAAATAATAATATAATTTAAAAAGTAATTATCTAAATAATGATATAAAAAAGTGAAAGATATATTTAAATAATGACAAAAAATTTAATTATTAGTATTAATTTTTTTTAAAACTCCCAAATTTTTTAATTAGTCAATTTAAATTAAGTTGAAATTAATAATAGTATAACTAAAAAAGTATCTAAATAATAGTATAAACAATTAATATAATATATTTAAGGTTGAATATATTTAATAAAATTATAATATATAATTGAAAGTAATATATTATTAGTTTGAAATTAATAATAATATAATGAAGTTAAATTGGTATAGAAATTTGAAAATATATTAAAATAATGATGAAAAATTAAAATAGAGGAATGTGATTTTGAGTGGTGAAGAAATATAGAGACCCCAAAATTTAGCTTTTGATTAAAATGGGGCATTTACAATAGTCTAAGAGGCATTTAACTTTTACCATTAGAGATGTTTCTCCAATAGTCTCATTGAGTGACTCCTTAGAGTCTGTGGCAGGTTTAAAGAGTAAATTTGATTTTTTCCAACTCCAACGGCGTCATTAATGATTGATTAAGAATAACATGGCTTTACTAGTTATCAAACAATCAAGCTCCCAATTGCTCATTAAAGATTTATTTTTCATATTTTATGGTATGGTTGACCAGGTTTTAATGTTAATCTCTCCAACTTTTTAGCTCAATATTTCCAAAACTTTCTCATGCAAAAGTTTTCTAATTATTTTAAATTCAAGAGACGTCTCTTCTAGACAAAGTCTCCAAATGTTTCAAATTCTACAAATCTCTACAGATTTCCAAAAAAAATTTAAATTCGATAATAAACATACAAATTCTCATTGATTTGTATCAAATCTCCAATTCTTGTACAAATAAAATATGAGATATTAAATTTTATCTCAAATATTGTCCAATTTAGAAAAAGTAATGTTAGATTAAAAATAAAGAAAAATAACGAAGAACAAAAAAGTAATAAATTTTTTTTTAAGGAGCCACCTTAAAGAGGTGTTAGAGATGCTCTAAATCATTCATTTTTTTCTTCTTAAAGAGCTCCTTAAAGATTTTATTTTAGTAAATTAAGAGGCTATTAGAGATGCCCTAAGTTAAGGAGTCAAGGAGCTCATTAACCTTATTTTAATCGTTTTAACCTATGTAGGTTTCACTGTGCACTCAAAATAATAAATATTTTGTATACCCATTGGGCCCCATTATAAAATAACAATAATAAAATATAAATGAAGGGGGTTTTAAAAGGGCTCTTGAAAGTAGGGGTGGGCACGGGACGAGATGGGATGAAATATGCCCATCCCTATCCCATCCCGTTAATACGGGATCGGGACGATACGGGATGGGAAAAACCTCATCCCGACCTCGTCCCATCCCAAACGGGTTCGGGACGGGACGGGATCAGCGTGCTAATTGGACATATCAAATAGAAGTCTGGAGTCTGGACTGCTGGAAGCCTGCTGGGCCTGCTGGAAGCCTGCTGGGCCTGCTGCTGAAGTCTGGAAGCCTGAACATTTTATGCAAATGTTCATAAATAAATAAGTAAATAAAATATTAATAATTAATATTAAAAAATTAGTTCGGGATTGGCGGGATTTAAAATCTTCATCCCATCCATCCCATTCTAGATAGGGACGGGATGGGATCGGGATGAAATTATTCAATCCCATTAAGACCCAAAAAAATCGGGACGAACCTGGAACGGGATCGCGGGATGGGATGCCCACCCTACTTGAAAGTCATTTGACAACTCATGCTTTCTTATTTTCGAAGGGCTCCTTAATATATATTATTTTAATAATTAAGGAGTCGATTTAAAGAAACTCTCAGATATGCTCTTACACATTACAATTGGAGCACTTATTTTATCATCTTTCACTATGACGATCCCAGGATACATTTGTTTTTTTTTGTCTGTTAATGATTGTCAAGGAGAGCTTTTTTCCATAAACTTTTATATATTTTAAATTTTAAAAAAATTATAATGATGGTAAGTGACACACTAAGGAGAATTAATAATGTCATATAAGATTGCATCAAAATTTTAAATAAAAATAAAAACTAGTAATGAATGCCCCCTACGCTTGCATAAAATTATTTATTCATGTTCTTATTTTCATGATTAATTAAATGAAAATTTTCTATCTTTCAACTATTTTGCTTTGAATCTATATGCATCGAGCAAGTTGTTGATTGACACAAAAATGAAATAGTCCTAATACTAAAACTTTGTGTATCGCCAATTTGAGTACGCGTTATATGTGTGATTCTTTTTATTTTATAAAGTGAATTGTGCAATGATTAATTATCAATTTGTAAAATTAGATTGTTGATTTGACTATGGGTCCAACAAAAATATTTTGAATTTAGTTTTGTATGCGCTACGCATGCTATTCACACACCCTTAAATATTAAATGATTTAAATCAATATATTAAGTTATAAGTTATTTCAAAATGCAATAAAAAATAGAAAAATTAAATTCATGAATAATATAAGAGGCTTAAATAATATTAGGCTTAGATATAGTTTATATATAAATGAGAGCTTAAAATAAGTTATATTAAAGGCTTATAGTAATCAGATATATTTGAAAGGGGTTGGTTTCAAATGTAAATAAAAATAATTTTTGAAGGCAAAATGGAAAATTAAAATTAGATTGAAGAAAACTTGCACTATTCGTTTGCGGGAAAAATCGTCATAACTGTAGAGATGTATGGCCATTATGTCATTGGCCTAAAGTCTAATAGACAAAAATGTCAAAAACTATTCAAGAGGCATATTCCATGCATCGGAGAGATGCCTGTGAATTGTGAGCCAATTTTGCAGGCTAATTAACCATGGGAATTGTGGACTCCATGCTCACAGCTCTCCAATGGTGATATCCGCATGATGGATCTTCCAAATCCATGGACTTAGAAACTGATTTCCAAATTAAACTGCACAACATCGAGAACTTGTGCTTAGCACGGTCATTCTAATTTATTTTGAATGATTTAACTAAAACAAAAACAAAACATTAATAAGATTTATTGTATCTTAAAAGACGATAACCTTTTTTTCCTTAGCATTGCTTTAACATTGATAGTTTGTTTTACAAATTAAGAACTAAGTATATCAGTCATGCCAACGTACACTTTCCACGTAGCGTATATTCGTGCAGTAGGGATCCCAGAGACACAACTTAATCTTATGATCGTGCTCCTTGAGATTTACTATTTACCAAGGTTCACACCATTGTGGATGTAACGCAACCAAGACTTACTACCTGCTTGGGATCAGTTGGGTGACACTTACTCACACAAATACACTCCAAGGATTTAAGAACCCACGCAAGGTGAAGGTTTAGGGATACTAACACAAAGGATTTCTCTCTTCTAGTGACACTGATTTGTTGGATAGAGAGGATATAAACTATTTCACATTCATTTTCATCACTTAAAGGAAGACGAAAGCTTCAGACTCAAGGGTGAGATGGTGTGATTGAAGGCTCAACAATTCTTCAAATGAGGCATGTATCAATGCAAAACTTCATTCAACTCTTCTTCCTCACCTGTCTTCTATTTTCTCTTTAGATAACCAAGTAGGTCATGAAGAAGAAGTTTCTTCCTAAAATACCATGAAAGTGGGTGAATGGATCTCTCAAAGCGAAGGCCAAGTGATCACGGTCTTGACTCTTGAGCCCTATTAATAAGCTCAGCTGAAGGATGTGAAGTCGACTTCACTTCCAACAACTGTTGTTTTCAGAATGACTACTTCAGAATAATCACTTGCTAAAGTTGACTTTTTAGTGGACGAAGTCGACTTTGCCTTGCCCAGATTTTTTTTATTTTTTCAAACAAAAAAGATTCCTAATTCATATGAGCAAAGTACTTGACAAGTCTTTTACATGGACTTGTCCATCAAACACATGGACATGTTTCATGAGAGAATATTCTATCAGAAATATCTCCAAATTCAAATTTTGAATTTAATTTCAAGTCTTGAGTCATTTGTAGTGAAGTAGGTATTCTCCGTGCCTTCGACACTAAAATTGTTTGATAGAAGGATAATTTTTTTTTGAAGCTTTACCTTCTTGTTTTGGGTTTGTTTTGGTTTTTATAGTTTTGGCTTTTTTTCACAAGGTTACTTCAATCTTCTTGTTCTTTGAAAATGATCCTCATGAGTTGGATAATTTTTATGACATTTACAAAGCATAGACCTAATCCCAACCCGATATACGATTTATAATTTCACCGTATATTTTTAAATTGTTTTGACATAATATCTATCTTACATTTCAGATAGGTTTTTTTACTGTTCATGAACATATTCTGTGAGAGTTTGTCCTACGTGGCATTTTTATGTCATTGGCAGAAGTTAAGTGAAAAAAAAAAAACCGATGCTTTGCTCTCCCTCTCCTTTCCCCTCTCTTCCTCTACCCAAACCCCTCCCACCAAGTAGAGAAGAAGAGAAGAAGGACGAAAGAAGAACCCGATGCTTTCCTCTCCCTCTCCTTTCCCCTCTCTTCCTCTACCCAAACCTCCCACCAAGCAAAAAGAAGAGAAGAATAAGGACGAAAGAAGAACAAGTATGAGAAGGTAAGATCCTTCTTCTTCTTTACATCTCCTCCTCTCTTCTTCTTCTTCTTCTTCAGATCTGAAGTCCACCAGTTTGGTTTTTTTTTTTTTTTTTTTCAGGAAATGAAGAAGCTCTTGAAGGAAGGTAAGATCTAAAGAAGCTCTTGAAGGTGTGTTTCTCATCAGAGGTGTGTTTCTTCTCTTCTTCTTCTTCTTCTTCTTCTTCCATTCTCTTCTTTGCTATTAGGGTTTCAAGTTTTCGATCTCCTCTTCAATACCCATTCTTCAATTCTTGATTTGGTCAAGTAGGGTTTCGAATTTTCGATCTCCTCTTCAATACAGGTTCATTGTTATTAGGGTTTCGAATTAAGGTAGCAAAGCTGATAATTGCAGAAAAAGCTATTAATGGATGGGGTTTCAGATAATTTGATAATCGTTGAGTAACTGTAATCGTTAAGGTAGCAAAGCTGATAATGGGGATTTCAATTGGGGTGGTGATTGGAGTACTATTGGGATTTCAGATAGGTAGTAGCAGGCCAGATCGAGGTGGGTTTTATTTTTTGGACAGATTTTGCGGTTTGATCAATGGGTTTTATATTTAGTTTTTTTAAAAGAAAAGTTTTGGTGGTTTTATGGGTAAAGGTTGAATTTTGGATGAATTGGATTTGTGTTTGGTGTTGATTTAGTGAATGTGTGAGATTTTGATGAATGGGTTTTGTATGGTTTGATTGTGAGATTCGATGATTTACTGGAATGTGAATGATCTACTTGGTTTTGTTACTGCTTTATGTGGTTTTGCTTCAGATCTATTGATTGCCTTTAGATTTTTTTTTTTTTACTGCACTTGAGCAATGTAAACCTTCACTATTGACAGGATTTAGAGTTTGTCTAAAATTTCGATTGTAAACTTTTAGATTTCATTATCCTTGGAATCTTTTGATTGCCTTTAGATTTCTTTTCTTTTTTTGCTCTGTGTTAACCGTGATTCTGTTGTACCCCCTTTGATCAAATTCTATTGGTTCTTGCTGCACAACAGGAGGCATAGTAGCTTTGGGAAAGTTTGATGCCCTTCACATTGAAATCTGGATCCCTTTCTTTTGTCATTTGTGGGAATGGCCGAAGTACTTGGCTGGGAACAAAGGTATGGCCATTATTTATGAATTTTTTGTAGTGTAGTTTTAGACAAACACTGCATGATTTTGAAAATTTTCCTGTATAATTTTGTGGAAGGGTATCCATCTGACATTATGTTGTGACCCCATTTTATTATGTTTATTGCTTTCAGTCCTTAACTTTTTTTTTGGAATCTTTTGAGGTGCCATTGCCTTATTCCTTCTCTTCCCAAAAAACAAGCATTTCATATAACTTAAATAGGTCACATCCGTCAAGGGATCTTTCACCGAGTCAAATAGAACAAGGATTTTGGAGTTTTTGTGGAGTTACCAAGACATTTCATTATCTTGAACTAGCATGCTTAAAAATAAAATTTTGGAAGTGTTGGATCTAAATTGCATGTTTAAGATAATGAAGTGTTGGATAAGTAACCAGTGGGTGAGCAGTCGGTGATGACGACGATGATGAAAATGGAGGATCAGAATCCACAGAACCTTGATTATCTCTCACTTGAAGATGGAGGATCAGAACTCACAGAACCTTGATTGCCTCTCACTTGAAGATGGATGATCAGAATTCACAAACCTTGATTGCATCTTACTTAAGTAGCAATCAAGATTCTGTGAATTCTGATCCTCCATTTTCACAGAATTCACAGAACCTTCATTTTCACAGAATTCAAACCTTCATTTTCACAGAACCTTGATTATCTCTCACTTGAATTCTGATCCTCCATTTTCATAGAATTCACAGAACCTTAATTGCATCTTACTTAAGCAGCCTTTCAAAAAAAAATCTTACTTAAGTACACAAAAAATGGAGGCACTATGACTAGGGTATGACAAGTTTCTTAAATAGAGCTAAAGAAGAAAGAAAGTCACCAGCCACTAAAGATTGTCAGATTTCACCTACTCTACACATTATTTTGCGTAGACACCCTTTTCTTAATTCTTGTGTGGAACCCATTGTAGACACTCCCGTGGGTTCTACTGTAGACCTACTGTACACATTATTTTCTAAACTAGCTCTGATACCAATTTGTTGGGATTTAACCAACTATGTGAATGAAAAAGAATAAGGAAAACAAGAGAGAGTGTAATCTCTTGATAAACTAGAACTCTGATGTGTAGAAAACTCACTTCATTCACCTATGATTGAAACCAAATATACATGGTTTAAATAGGACTCACATGACCACTTAGTAAAAGACACATCTCTTAGTAAAAGACACTTAGTAATACTAAAAGACACATTGGAACACCAAAAGACACAACTCTTTTAGAACTAGTCTAGATTAATTCTCTAACAAAATTATCACAAAGACTAGAAATCAAAGGGAAAGGAAGACAAGTTTAAACTCCAAAAGCCCCCTCACATAACCACACAGTACCGGATATACTATGGAGAGAGAGACATGAAGAAGAGAAGAAGAAGAAGACCAAATTTACTGAGCAGCCAAGCAACCAGTAGATTTGTCACAACAAATTAAAAAGAGGAAGAAAAGCCAGTAAAAACAAGGAGATGAGAACATGAAATCATGA